>BSBK01003243.1:3465000-3757500 GCA_027943335.1 Chamaecyparis obtusa | reverse complement strand
GGGGGGGGGGTGAATCAGTTGTATGAAAGATTATTAAACTTTAAAATTTGAGTAGCATCAATATTAGATCCAATGAACACAATGAATGCTAACACAACAACACAATATTTCAGTTTCGGGGAAACCTTGTTAAAGGTAAAAACCCTGGTGGAAATTAGAACCCACAAATGATGTGCTGAGAGTATAGTATCCTTGTTAGAATATTTATCCCTATTAGGAGCTTATTGAAAAATTATAGTACACAGTCCTTGTTAGAGGACAGACCCTGTTAGGAGTCAAGAAAGAAGGGTGGGCTCACTACCTAAAGAAGGTTAAATCCACCTTCATAAATCACTGTTCACAACAAGTGTATATGTAGACATACACAATCTTTTGAACTATCCATCAAAAAATATTTTTGCTTGATCAGTTCCAATGAAGTTCAACAATAATCCTCTACTCTACATCCAGTAGACACAAGCTCACAGCTCTTCCAATTCTTTTTACTTCACATATATTCTCACCATATCTTTTCCAAAGAAAAGATCTTACATATATACCCTATTACATTCTACATGATCAAGTCAGCCCATTAGGCTTTCCTAATTAAATAAAATCTTGCTAAGATATACTAGGTACCTAAAACAAGTATACAAATGATTCCATTACAACAATTAAGGACCAACATCCTTAGTTTACATTTTCCAAACAAAATGCATACTACACCTCTGAAGTCAGCTCCCAAATAAGTCTTCTCAGATCACACACCATAGTTGACACCATCTAGAATTCCATACCTTGCACTAACCAATGAACATGCATAAGTGCCTTGTATTTCATCTCTTAATCTTGTATACACCTAATCCATATCCTCTATCAGATATACCAAGAACACAGAGACTCACTCTATCAGCTTCCACTATCATTGTCTAGGAACCAATCCTCACCAAAACATCTATAACTCATTCAATATGAAACATTACATGATGTGATCTTGGATATAAGATCACAACATATTCTTGTACTCTCATCTATCTTTGCATGATCTAAAACATCTGTACAGTGTTCATACACTTTTATACTCATTCTATACTCTTTACAAAAATATATGTTGACATTCATGACAAACCACAAATGACAAGATTATGAATGCCCATTTAGTAACATAGTGATTAAACATATTGAATGTATCAATCACCACCCCATGCATTAGCAATATCCAACAATATCCTCCTTTGGCATTCATGTCAACATATGGGAAAATCCATCATCCCAAAGTTATATCAATCCAAAGCTTTGCAACCAAAAAATGCTACATATAGTCTCCCCATACAGTAGGGATTTTCTCATAGCAACACTCCCCCTTTGACAAAAATGTTAAAGGGTTCCATGAGTCATCAACTATTCTTCAACACCTTCCTTCCATGATCACTCCCCCTGAGGAGAAGATCCCTACATCCAGTCCAGAATATGATAAGGCTCTGAAAACCTTTGGACTGATGCATCCCTACATCATTTAATTCTGACTAGGATGGGCCTGAACCCCAAGCATACCTCTGAGATTTTCAAAGGTATCTTTTGGAAACAACTTTGTAAAGATGTCTGCAATTTGTTCCTTTGTATTAATATATTCTAACTTTATTTCCTTCTCTGCCACCTTGTCTCTCAAGAAGTGATATTTGATAGAAATATATTTACTTTTAGAGTGCATCACCAAATTCTTGGACATATTCATTGTACTCATGTTATCACAATGGATAACCATAGGCTCATCAAAATTTATTCCAATGTCTTTTAGCATTTGTTTCATCCAAACAATTTGAGTGCAATTTATAGAAGCAACAACATACTCTGATTTAGCAGTAGATTGAGCTATACAATCTTGCTTATTGCTTTGTGAGCAAGGCTTTCGAGGGTAACTGTTATCTATTTTGAAAGGCTCAAATCAATCAAACATTAAGAGTTTAATCTAGCATACAATCAAAACAAAAACAAGGAAACTCTAAGCTAGCCACCTCAGATTGAGCCAAAAACAGGTGCACGCAAGCACTATTTGATTTGCTCTGATAAGAGGGATGTGGGTGTACTCTCTAAGCACTTGAAGCATACTCTAAATGCCTTCTAAGATAGATTGAAATCCATGAAAACCCCCAAAATGGCACAAAAATAGGTATAGAACACCTGATTTGCCCTTAAGGCCTCAAGGATCCAAAAATGCTTTAATGAAGATTAAGCTACATGATGAGGAATCTAAGATTGATTTTAGACCAAATTAGAGATGTGATATGATGCTATGCTATGCAAAACAATAAGAAAAGATATGTTAATCCATTATTACTAAGCTATGATGAGCTAAAAATGCTTGAAAGTAAACTAAATTAGAATGATTTGCTAAGATCTAACATGAAAATGGCATCATAACAGTGCATGAGAATGAAAGTAAGCTAATTGATTTTGCTCTTGAAAGGAGGGGTATTTATAGAATTTGGGAAGGAAGAATGAGTGGCCAGGATTGAAATCCTTAAGAGAGGCCAAGATTCATTCAAAGGGGAGCACATGGATTGTGCTAGTTTAGGGATCGCCTCCTTGTGACAAGTGTCACAAGGGCATTGGATTGAAAGATGGGAGGAATGTGCACAATTTGGGAAATGTGCCTAGGTCAAAGGGTGTAAGAAAGGGGTGAGGGGCTCTTAAATGCACCATAAATGCATGTAAGAGGGATAAGGAGGCCTTAAATGCCTTCAATGCATTTCAAAAAGGGAAGCCCTCTTTGTTGACTTTGGGGTAAGCTTAAGAGTTGGCTAACCTTGTTTAGGGAATGTGACAAGGTTAAGGGAGGAATTAGGATAATCTTAGGATTAGGATGGGTGAAGAGGTTGGGTTTGAGAAGATTCTAGAAGAGTCTAGAATTCTCCTTGGTTTTATGGAATAAAAGTTTATTCATTCCAAAAGCTTAAGTTTTGGGAATATTTATTGAAATATTTTCAATAAATATGAAATTTAAATATTTAATCTTAATTAAATATTTAGCCTTGGGATTAGGGTTAGAAAAGATGGGATTAGCCTTTTAATCAAAATTAAGAAGGGATTAGAAGATTCTAGAAGAGGTTAGTGGTCTAAAGGAAATTGGCTAAGTTTTGGGTAAAAAATAAATAAATTATTTATTTTGGGATTTTTGGTCAATTTATTAATTAAAATAATTAATAAATAAGGAGATAATGTTTAAATAAGATTTAAACATTTTTGGAAGGGATTTCTTACTTAAATATTTTTAATTAAGAAAAAGGGATTTAATGACATAAAAATAAATAAATAAATTAAATAAATAATTAATTAATAAATGATGATGTCATCGGAGATTTTTCAGAAAATAAAAATACTTTATTTTCTAAAGGATTTTTAGGTGTCTACATTTTGCCCCTCTTTGATACGATGCCGCAAGTGGCATGGCGTCAAAGAAAAGAAAATATAAGATGCCCAAGGCTAGAATTTGGAGGAATAAAGGGTTGTGCCCCCTCGAGAAAATAACGCAAGGAGGAAATGTTGTAGAATTTTCTCGAAAGGAAACAAAGAAGGAAGGGCCTAGGAAGAAGGGGAGATAAATAACCAAGCTTCCAAGAGCAAAGATGGGTGAATGCAAGATGAGATGAAATGCAAAATGCAAGATGCAGCTACATGAGGATGCAAGATTAATCTATATGATGCTGGATGCAGGGGAGATGGGGAAGTTCCATGCTTTAGATCTTTTAGAGAGCACAACCTAGGTTGATATAGCAATGCTAGAGACTACCAAGGATACTGGGATCACAAGGCCTTGTCACTAGTGTTGCATAGGACCGATGCTAAAAAGATACACAGGGTTGCCCCGGCATCACACATGAAACCCAAAGGAGGCATGGTGGAAACGATGCTGAAGAAACCACAAACACATGACTGACTCACAAGCAGAAGAAAAAGATCAAAAGACCTTGCCCCAGATTATCCTCATTCGCAGTGCACCATGATATAAAGAATCGTGGCGACTTTGAGTAGAGAACAACGAGAAGCCATAAAAGGTTAACAAGACCCAAAGGACAAAAATCCAAGGTCAAAATGATAACTCCAAAAAGACATCCTTTGCCAAGGAGAGAGATTTGATTTGACTGATTTGATGGGGGGAAGATTAGATCGGACAGGGGGAAGGATACATCCTCAAGGACCCACTGATTGATGAGAGAATGAGTGTTGTCGTTTGTTGGCAAATGATGAAGTCAAAGAATAATCACAGTGACCAAGAATATTCAACAAGTGATGTTGTTGAAGTACAAGGCTGGGTAGGACAAAGTGTTTTGATAAAATGCTATTGCGAGACTGACAAGGACTGATGTACAATGGACGGGAAAAGATATACAATGAATAGGTACAAAAGCTTAGGATTGGGGATAGGAAGATCTCGCTATACAAGAAGGATGGCATGACACAGGGGAGTGTACAAGATATACAAGAGTGGATACAAGATATGGTACAAGATATGTGCAAGAGGAATTGTGGTGTTGCTGAAGGTTGATGGAAAAAGGAATGCTGGGGGATGGTGGATGGGGATGGGGATGGGAGAAAAAGGACTGAGATGGTGGGATGGGGGATGGGAATTTGATAGATAATGACTCGGTCCATTATGTATGGTGCCTGTTTGCTAGGTTTTCACCAACATACTTGTCCAAGGTGCCTGAATTGCCAAGTTTTCACCATTGGACGATTATTTTCTTTTCTTCTTCTTTTTTTTTTTTTTGCTTTTTTCCTTTTTTTTCCTTTTTTGATTTTTTGCTGCTTTTTTCCAATTTTTATGAATTTTTGAATATGTAGGATCTGGTTCAGGCATAGAACCTCTTTAGATGTATGATGTTGATTGGATCATTCAAAGGCTCTCCTTTTGGTGTAGATAGCTGATAAGCTCCGGGGCCGAAGCATGAGGTGACCACATAGGGGCCCAGCCAAGTAGGCTCAAACTTGCCTTTCTTTTCACAATTTGCTTCGACCTTCTGATTTTCTTTGAGAACCATGTCACCGACCTGGAACTGTCTAGGATGGACCTTCTTGTTATAACTCCTTTTGAGTCGATTCTGGCATGCAACTAGGTGATCATATGCTTGCTGTCTCTTTTCATCTAATAGGTCTAGCTATGTGAGACAGGCTACATGATAATCTTCATCAGTGGTGTAGTTCTTCATGGAGACTCACAATGATGGGAGCTCGACCTCGATTGGTAGAATGGCTTCAACACCATATACAAGGGAATATGGGGTGGTGCCTGTGGGAGTGCGATAGGAAGTGCGGTAGGCCCAAAGGGCAGGATTGATTTAGAGGTGCCAGTCACGACCATAATCATTGACAACCTTCTTGAGATTTTCAAGATAGTTTTGTTGGTTGCCTCAGCTTGGCCATTTCCTTGAGGGAAATATGGACTGGAGAAATAGTGATGGATGTGGAGTCTAGCACACAGATCATCCACATGCTGGTTTTCAAAAGGTGTGCCATGGTCTGTGAAAATGGTAGATGGTATGCCGAAGCCGCAGATGATGTGGTAAAGGATGAACTTGGATATTTGGATGCCAGTAGTTAGGGTGAGAGAAATCGCTTCAACCCATTTGGTGAAGTATTCTATGGTAGTTATTATGTACTTGTGTCCATCCGAGGAAAGGGGAGTGATTAAGCCGACAAGGTCAAAGCCCCAACATGAAAATGGCCAAGGTGGTGCAATGGCCTGCAAGTCTTGTACTGGTGGCATGAATCAGATTTGCATGCTACTGACATGGTAAACATTTTCTAACAAATTCACAAGCATCATGTTCCATGGTTGGTCAATAATACCCAACTCAAAGCAACTGCTTAGCTAGAACCATGCCACTCATGTGGGCACCGCAAATTCTAGCTTGAACCTCTTGTAAAGCTAGGACGGCCTCGTTTGAATCTAAACACCTAGAGAGGATATTGTGATACCTGTGATGATAAAGGGTGTTGGCTACAAGAGTGTAGCGGGAAGCTCTATGAATAAGGTTTTAGCATTGGTGATTGGTGAGATGGGGAGATATGGTACCATTCTTTAGATATGAGTGGATGTCATGGTACCATGGGGACTGAGGACCAACCAAGACACACACCATTTCTGCATCGGCATTCTCATAAGCTGGCGTATGTAGCTGCTCAACTAGGAATTCATACTATGATGCATCGCGTGGGATTTCTAACAAGGATCAAATGGTTGCCATTGCATCTGCTACTTTGTTCTGAAGTCTTGGGATCTATGTGAACTGTAGATGTAGGAAATGCTCTTTCAGTTTGTCCACTAGCTCTTTGTAAGGTAGCAACTTGTCATCCTTTGTCTGATATTCATCTAGGACTTGTTTGATAATCGGCTGTGAATCTCCAAACACTTGTAATTCTATGATATTCCCACTGAATGGCTGTTCTGAGACCTGAGATGAGTGCCTCATATTCTACAATGTTGTTGGTACATGGGAATCCCAATTTGAATGATTTTGGGATGTGTCACCTTGAGGTGTGACGAATAGGATTCCTGCCCCTGATCCATGTGATGTGTAGGAGCCATCAAAGTATAGTTTCCACATGGGTTTTTCTTCGATCACACATAAGTGTTCATCATGGAATTCCATGATTAGTGGATAGGCATCCACCAGTGGTGCTTCTGCTAGCTGATCGGTAATGACTTGCCCTTTGATTGCTTTGCGATCAATATACTGGATGTCGAACTCGCTGAGTATCATGACCCATTTTGCCATACGGCTTGTGAGAGTTGTCTTTGATAGTAGATATTTGAGGGGGTCCACCTTTGAAATGAGCTTGATTGTGTGACTAAGCATGTAATGTCTAAGCTTTTGAGTGGCAAAGACCACTGCAAGGCATGCTTTTTCCATAGGTGAATAATTAAGCTCATATCTGACAAGAGTTCGACTAATGTAATAGATGGCTCTCTCCTTGTTGTCATCATCATGCTAAGCTAAGAGTGCCCCCAGTGCTGTAGTGGTTGCCGAGATGTAGAGTATGAGAGGGCATCCTAGAATTGGTGGTACTAGGATTGGAGAATTGGTAAGATACTCCTTGAGCTTATCAAAGCTTCTTTGACATATGGGATCCCATTTAAAGCTTGTGTCTTTGCATAGGAGATGCGTAAAAGGTTGGCACTTGTCTGCTAACTGAGAAATGAACTGACACATTGATTAAAGCTTTCCTTGTAGGCTTCTGAGCTATTTGAGTGTTCTTGGTGGAGGCATCTTTGTTATTGCTTTGACCTTCTTGGGGTCTATCTCTATGCCTCATTGTGATACGATGAAACCTAGGAGCTTTCTAGATGTAACACCAAAGACACATTTCTTTGGATTGAGTCGTAACCCATAGTGCTGCAGGCGATCAAACACACTCTCAAGAATGTCAAGGTGTCCATGGTGTGTCTTTGATTTTGCAAGAATATCATCCACATAGTCCTCTAGGATCTTGTGGATCATGTCATGGAAGATTGTTGTCATCTCTCTCTGATATGTGGCTCCTGCATTCTTTAACCCGAATGGCATCATGTTGTAGCAGAAGGTGCCCCATGGAGTAGTGAATGCTATTTATGTTGATCTACTTCTGCTATACGAATCTGATTGTAGCCTAAAAATCCATCCATTAGTGACAACATTTCATGGCCCACTGTAAGGTCTACGATCATTTCTATGTTAGGTAGCAAGAAATCATCTTTAGGACATGCCTTGTTCAAGTCCCTAAAATTTATGCATATTTGGATGTCTCCTGAAGGCTTTGTGATAGGTACCATGTTGGAGATCCAATCTAAGTAATCTGTAGCTCTGATAATATTTGCATCTAGGAGCTTTTCTAGTTCTGATTTTACCAATAGAGCTACTTTGGGATGCATTTTACGTAGCTTTCTACTTTACTGGCTTGACATTAGGATCCACTGCTAGATGATGAATGACAAGATTAGGATCAAGCCTAGGCATGTGTGCATATGACCATGCAAAGTTCGTAGTAGCTTCTTGAAGTAGCACAGTGAAAGCCATTTCTTCACCTTCTATCATGTTGGCTACAATGTAGGTGATCCTCGGACATTCCTCTATACCTAAGTTGACTGGCTTGGTTTCTTCTATGATGATAGGTTATTGCTCAGGTCTGTAATCCTGGATAGGAGGAAGAGGCAAGTCTTCATCTTCTAGCGCTTGAATTGCCAAGTTTTCACTAGAAGATACGCTCTTTATTTTTACTTTTTTGGAATCAGAATGTGCCCTAGAAGGGTTTTCACATAAGGACTCATGTTTTACTCTTTCTATTTCTCTTTTGCAGCTAAAGCTTGCCTCTTCCCCAAAGTATCCCTCTGGGTCAAGCTTGTAGATGTGAGATGATTCTGAATCTTGAACTGATTGTGGGCCTGATGCCCCCATGAATTCTAGGAGTGCTTCCATGCTTTGGAACTCATCGATGTGTGTAATGCTTGGTTGGTCCCAGTCTATGAGTTCAGGGTGGGTGAGGGGAAGTTCTATGAGATTTATGGTGAGTTGTCAGAGGACAGAAGTCCCCAGGAGGGTGTCATCATCAAAGATATCATCGTAGGATCTGATTTCTTTCTCTTCAGGGATGTCTTCAATCTCTATGAGGTCATCCTGACTATTTAAGAGGGGAACACTAGTCATGTTGGTGCTCCTAGTTGTGGTATTGGGCCCTTGTATATGCAAGTGAGGGGTATTAAAACCAAGAACCTGATGTTTAGGATTCTTTGATGGTGTGATGGGATATTGGTTGCCGCCTTCTTGTGGCCCTAGACCACCGCCTTGATAATGCCATTATTCAGTGGTATACTTATATTGTTTTGGATACTTATCTTTGAAATAGACAAGAAGTTGAGTGTCAGGGGATGGGGGATCTTTATACAACCACCTATTTATGTTAGGATCCATCTCTTGACTATTTATGTTGCCATGGGATTCAAAAGTCATAGATCTGATTTTCTTGATTTCATGACACTCTTCAATAGGCTTGCTTTGGTGATCTGGGCGCCCTTGAGTATGTGGATCAAGTGGAAGGGCCCCTATGGAAAATGCATCATGTAGGCTATATTCACCACAAACTTGGTTATTGATCTTGACGAAAGAGAGGGTGGAGGTGAGAATGGTTTCTGGATCACAATGGGATCGGGATGAGCTGGCAATAGAAGTACCAATGTCAGTTCCAGGACAATGAGTGGAGTGAGGGAATGATGCTTCCATCACATGATAGTATGCGAAGGGTTGGGGGTCAGCATGGATGGTAACCTCAGTGCCTTGATGTGGAAATTTGATGCACTGATGGTAAGTAGATGGTATAGCCTTAATGGAATGAATCCATGGTCGGCCTAGGAGGATATTAAATGGTAGGTCAAGATCAACAACATGGAAAATAGTATCTTGTGTTGCTGGGCCCAAATGAATGGGCAAAGTAATGGTACCTTCTGAGGTATGCTCCAAGTTATCATAGGCTTTGATAGTGATCACTTCATGTTCTATATCAGCCTGGGTGAACCCAATCTGCTGAATGAATTTTAAAGTACACAAGTTTAGAGCTGAGCCATTATCTATTAAGACCCGTTTGATGGAAAAGTCTCTGACCATGACGATAATGTGGAGAGGAAGAGTATGGTCAGGTGCAACAACTGGCATGTCTGATGGTTTGAAGGATAAAGCACAAGCTACGGAAAGATGTCCCACAAGGGTCTCAAACTAGGTGGTGTTAATGTCTGTGGGGACATGTCCTTCTTTGAGAGCTCGGTTGAGGATCTCCTGATGGAGGGGTGAAGTGCGGAGAAGGTCCAAGATGGATATTTGGGCTGGTGTATTCCCAAGATTTTCTATGAGGTTGTACTATGCATTGTGTGCATTTTGTACTGGCCTTGGATGGGCACCAACAATAGTTATTCGACCCCTATGGGTGGTAACAACACATTGACTATCTGCTCCTCTGACATGGATGGTATTGACTGTGGGCTCAACTTGGGTTATACATCCAACAAATTTATCATAGTTGATGTAGGCAGTAGTGTGATCTTCTTGCTTGCCTTTACCATGATTCTGGGGATGATTGGTATTAGCTTGATTCTTCCCAGCATTGTGTTGTGGGAACACATTCTGATAAATTTGTAAATTGGCATTTGGTGAGGCTTGAGCAGGTGTATCTACTTGAATCTCTTTTTGATCAATGAGATCTTGGATATAGTTTTTGAGTCTCATACACTTCAGGGTAGTATGTCCTTTGACATGATGATAATCACAATACTCATGATCTTTTTACCAATCAGGCTTGGGGGTGGTATCATCAACTGGCTGAATTGGTGGATATGTAATTAAGTTGGCCTTGGCCATTCAATGAAAGATAACATCCAGAGGTTCACCTAGTGGTGTGAAGGTCTTCTTTGGATAATTTTGAGCTCTAGGTTTTTTCTGCTTGGGAGCAATATTGATGGCATTGACTTGATTGTTTGGGTTACCTTGATAGGCTTGATGGGCTTGCTGCTGATAATTTTGCTGATTATTCTGAGAAGGATATTGTTGCATGGGTTGTTGATGGACTTGAGGAGGTTGCTGATGGATGGGTGCTTGCTGTTGTTAGTATGTAGGAGTTGACAGAGGACTAGCTACAACAAATTGAACATACTTGGTATCAGTGGCTCCATCAGTAACAACATTTTTGTTACGATTCCAGTAACAAGATTTATCATTGTTGGGTTTTTGGGCATCATTTTTGAAGTGCTGGATTGTGCCTTCATCTAGGAGGGCCTTTTCAATACCTATCCCCTTGCTCTTGATATCTTGATATGTTTGGAGACAATTCATCTGCATGAAGTGAGATAGCTTAGGATGCAGGTTATCAATGAAGATTTTGGTCAAATGCTTTTCTGGCGGTTGGTATGATAACCTTGTGGTAAGGTTTTGCCATCGTTGCAAGTATTCTGCTAGGCTTTCTCCATCTTTTTGTTTTGAGTTGTAGAGATCTAACAAGGTCAACTCATTCTCAACATTGTGGGCATAGTGGTTGATGAACTTCTTAGAGAGTTCAGCAAAGGTTGTGATGGTCCCACTGGGTATTTTATAGAACCACTCAACAGCTGTTCCTCCCAAGCTTTTGGGGAATAAACGCAAGAGATAGTTATCACTGTAAGCCACTTCTTGGCATGCCATATAGAATTCCTTAACATGATTGACTGGATCTCCTTTCCCCTGATATTTATCAAACTTAGGTGTCTCAAAGTGCTTGGGAAAAGGAATAGCGGCAATGGATTGGTCAAATGGGTAAGGACACACCTCTTCAAACTTGTAGGTTTTGCTCTCAGTACCAGTTTGGAGCTCTTTAAGAGCATTCTTCATAGCTTCCCACTCAGCATTGATTGGTGTTTGAGCACGTACTCCCATATGAGGTGGGTATTGTGGAGCGGGATATGGAGATGGCCTAGCGGGATAGGTATATTGGAGTGGATCTTGGAGTGATGCTTGCTGGGGAGGATACTGTTGATGTGGCATAGGGGGATATTGTGGTGATGGATATGAGATTTCTTGCTGGTGTTGTGGGATGATGGGATTTTATTGCTGCGCCTGGTAGGAGGAAGCTTGCTGTTGCTGGGGGATGATAGGGGTTTGTTGTGGGGGAGGTTGGTGGAATGACACTGCTTGCTGGTAAGGTGGTCCTTGCTAAACTTGGCTTTGTGGTTGACCAATGTAGGTCGGGTGCATTCCTGCATTGCTTAAGGGTGAATTTGATGTGGGGAAGCTTGAAGCAAAGGGTGGCTGGGCAAGATAACTTGCGAAATGGGATGAACTTTGCTGTTGAGGTAGAGGAACTTGCTGAAAGGCATTAGGTGTTGTGAATGGATAGTTTGCAAAGGATGAAGTTGGTGGAAGTTGTGATGGTTGCTATGCTACTTGTGTGGAGGTGGCTTGTTGGTTTCCAAACATAGATGTAGGAGAATGGGTTGGTATGCCCCAAGTTTTCATTTCTTCTTGAGTGAGGCCTCAATGAGAGCCAATGTGTGGTGGGAATTATGTTGCAGTAGATGCCAGGAAGGTGGATGTGATGGGAGTTTTGGATATGAATGGTGGATTGGAAAAGCCCATGGAAGGCATCCCTATGGTGAAGGCATTTTGATGGGCTTGTGCCTGGGTAGATGCTTGTTGGGGGGGAAAGGAAGGGAATGTTTGCGCTCCCCATGAAAAGGGTGATGTTGATGTAGAAGCTTGCTGAGGAGGAAAGGGGAGTGATTGCGCTGCCCCCAGAATAGATGATGTTGGCATTTGTTGGGTGAAAGGGGGAAATGATTGTGTTGACCCTGGGAAAGATGGTATGGATGTTGAAGCTTGTGGAGCAAGGGGGAAGGATGATTGCATCCCTCCTGAAAATAATGGTGTGGAAGGAGATGGAGTTGCTTGTGTAAATGGATGTGTAAGAGGTGGGAGTTGATTTTATGACAAGTGTTGGATTTGTGCAAGAGCTTGGGAGGCCATGGCAGATGATGAAGTACCTGTGATAGGGAATGGAGTAGATGGTGTGACAGCTTGTGTTATGGGGCTTGTGAAGCTTCCTTGCAGAAGAAGGGGAATGGTGGAGGTTGCTTGAGATGTTTTCAAGGTGGGATTAGGGAATGGTTGGATTAATGGAGAGTATACTTGTGCTGGGATTTGGATAGTGCTTATGGGAATACGAGGATGGAGATATGGTAGAATGGGAGTATGCCTTTGTGCCAAATTAGTGAACATGCTCTGCTAGTTTTGGGCTATGAGTGTATTGACTGCTGGTGGATTCTCTGGGTGATTCACAAATGTTTCTATTGCCAGAGGAGCTGAGGGGATATTGGGATCATCCCATGTATTTCTAGTTTGTATTTGGGGATCATAGGCTACCATTGCACTGGTAAAAATGTTGGGATTAGATGAGTTGGTGATTGGATAAGGATTCATGTGCCTTCGCTTCCTAGATCCAGATCTTGTCTCGACAGGCATGGAAATGCAGATGCTTAGATGGATGCAAGATGTTTCCTAAAGGACTCTAAAGGATGGTGGATGCAAGCTTAAGAAACTTCTAAGGATGATGAATTTCTAGAATGCGATGCAAGGATGGATGAACTGCTCAGATTTGGATCAAGGATGGTGGAAGATTGGTGGGAGATGGTGGAAAATTGGTAAAAAAGTTTGGTGATGATGGAGAATTGGTGGGATGCTCTGATTTGGGTCAAGATTGGGTGGAGGATTGGTGGGATGCTGGTGGAAGATTACTAAGTGTCAACAATGAGTTGTTATTTTTCCTTGATGGAGGATCAGTGATAGGATTTGGGCCAACCTAGGATAGACTGATGATCTTCGATTAACTGGATGCTTATCAATACAAGCCAATCTCTTTCTTGAGATGATGAGGCTGTGCAAGGACAAGTTGGATTTCCTTTAGACAATGCTCTGTCAAAAAGGGGATGCTTTCTGATTTAGGATAAGGGATGGAAACAACTCAAAGGTTTTGAACACTAAGTGTTTGTGGATTTTGGATCTTTGGATTTGGTACAAAAGATGGTGGGTTTTGATTTAGGTGATGGATGCTAGATTTTGGATGAAGGATATGGGATTCTGATGGTGGATTGCTGATGGAAAGATGGTGGAGGATGATGGAATAATGCTCTTTCTAAAGGGATGATGCAGATGCGACTAGGATAGATGATCTATGATGCTACTAAGAGGATGATGGTGCATGCAACTAAGAAGGATTTATAGGATGTAACTAAGGTTTGGTGATGATGCAAGGGTGAAACTAAGATGAAGCTAGGATGACGGACTGCCGAGATAAGATTGTGAGATCTGAAGGTAGAATGGACATGTGATGGATCCAGCTAATCTTCTATTTCAAGGTTGATGTAGCGATGGTTTACTCAGAAATGGTAGGCAAACTGTTTGACTCTTGCATTATAGCCAATATTATCAAACCTTTCTTGATATTTTTCTTCTGCTTGGGTTGCTTGGATAAAGGATTGATGGCTTTTAAGGTTCCTTTTTGCAACTTTCTTCTCTTGATAATCTTTAGATTTGGGCAACTTGGCTTTTGGATGTTTGATCAAATTGGGCATATCTTTGGAAAATTTTGATAGGTTTGGTCCGAGAACAAAAGGCTCTTTGGATATCTGATTTCTGGAAGATTTTCTGAATATCAATTTTGTTGATTGGTTTGATTTTCTCAAGTGGCAAAGGATAAATTAAAAAGACTTCTGACAAAGAAATCTCCGCAAAGGGCAAAGCAACCTTGCGGGATAAAAATAGGATGACTGACTCTGATAAAGCTTTGAAAGTGTATGTTTCAACAAGTGTTTTCATGGAGTCTTTAACTGTCAAGCACTTCAAATAGATCTACCCGAGGAAGGTGAGTATCAAAATCGCTTGCCCACAGCTTGGTATCCCCCAGAAGGGAATACAAATGGTGAGTAATCTTGAGGTGACCCAGTAAACCCCTTGGAATTGGTCCTTGCACAAGGATTTTGATACTTTTGGATGTAGATAGGGTAGCCTCTATTTTATTAGGTTTTTAATAGTTCCGTGGAGTCTCCATACCCTATTATGCTGACCGCCTATGACTCACTTAAGAGCCTAGCCAACAACGCTGGGGGAGGAATATTTACCTTTCCCCAGAAATTTGTATTTGGCACAAGATGCTCGATGATTAGGAGATGTAAGTGAGTACTTTTTGCCTTCACTTTATTTATATACCGGCTAGGGGGGATACCGGTTTGAGGTCGTTATTCGAGGAGGAAGTGCTTTTCTCCCCGGATAGGCCTCGCTAAAAGTAGAACAAGTGAACTTGTCCGAGTCCAAATGTTCTACGTTGCTTACTTTAACAAGGATTTACAGAAAATGAAAGCTCCTAGATGCACATCAAGCAAGTTTGTTCATTTTTCCAAATTGATTTAAGTGATGTTTGAACTTTTGAAAATGAAGACACATGTGTTTAGATTTTGATTTGTTCTTTTCTTCAAAACATAAATGATTTGAGCGTTTGCAAGTTCTTTCCTTTTGGGCATTCAAGATTAATATTTGTGAGTTGATTTAGGAACTTTGAAAATGTGCTTTGTTTTATCCTTAGATCATTCAAGATTGTGTTCATTTACTTACTTTTGAAATCTGAAACAAGAGAGGGAATAGAGTGTTCGTTCCGTTTAGTGCATTCGAGATTGGGTTTGATTTTCAAAATGACAATGACACTTTAGGACCTAAGTTCTTTCCTTTAGTTTCATTCAAGATTGAGTTTGACCTTTTGCAAAATAAAAAAATAAATCTAGTCCCAGACAGAAAAACACCAAAAAGTGACACTGTCCAGCTTATAGGCGATGCTGGAAAGTGTAGAGGTGACATTTCATTCTTACAGGTGACATTCTGTACCTTTACAGATGATAGATAACTATGCAAAGGCGTGATTTATTTCTTTGAAGGCATGATTTAATTACATGCAGGCGATAGAAGAAGAAGTAGAGGTAGAATAGAAGTTATGGCTAGCAGAAATCTGCCAGTAACCAGGTGTGAAAACAGTGTCTGTACGCGTGATTTGATTTCTTGAAGGCGTGATTTAATTACTTGAAGGCATGACTATATTGTGTGTAGGCGACATTTATTTTCATGAAGGAGACATTTCTTTTCTTGAAGGTGACATTTAATTGCTGTAGGTGACATTTAATTTCTTGAAGGTGACATTTCATTTGTTTCCTGCAAATACAAGAATATAAAGTATAATCTCATCAAAATGATTGTGGTTTTGCTCCCACCGGGCGTGCCAGAATGTGAGCAAGGCTTTCAAGGGTACCTGTTATCTATTTTGAAAGGCTCAAATCAATCAAACATTAAGATTTTAATCTAGCATACAATCAAAACAAAAACAAGGAAACTCTAAGCTAGCCACCTCAGATTGAGCCAAAAATAGGTGCACCCAAGCACTATTTGATTTCCTCTGATAAGAGGGATGTGGGTGTACTCTCTAAGCACTTGAAGCATACTCTAAATGCCTTCTAAGATAGATTGAAATCCATGAAAACCCCCAAAATGGCACAAAAATAGGTATAGAACACCTGATTTGCCCCTAAGGCCTCAAGGATCCAAAAATGCTTTAATGAAGATTAAGCTACATGATGAGGAATCTAAGATTGATTTTAGACCAAATTAGAGATGTGATATGATGATATGCTATGCAAAACAATAAGAAAAGCTATGTTAATCCATTATTACTAAGCTATGATGAGCTAAAAATGCTTGAAAGTAAACTAAATTAGAATGATTTGCTAAGATCTAACATAAAAATGGCATCATAAGAGTGCATGAGAATGAAAGTAAGCTAATTGATTTTGCTCTTGAAAGGAGGGGTATTTATAGAATTTGGGAAGGAAGAATGAGTGGCCAGGATTGAAATCCTTAAGAGAGGCCAAGATTCATTCAAAGGGGAGCACATGGATTGTGCTAGTTTAGGGATCACCTCCTTGTGACAAGTGTCACAAGGGCATTGGATTGAAAGATGGGAGGAATGTGCACAATTTGGGAAATGTGCCTAAGGTCAAAGGGTGTAAGAAAGGGGTGAGGGGCTTCTTAAATGCACCATAAATGCATGTAAGAGGGATAAGGAGGCCTTAAATGCCTTCAATGCATTTCAAAAAGGGAAGCCCTCTTTGTTGACTTTGGGGTAAGCTTAAGAGTTGGCTAACCTTGTTTAGGGAATGTGACAAGGTTAAGGGAGGAATTAGGATAATCTTAGGATTAGGATGGGTGAAGAGGTTGGGTTTGAGAAGATTCTAGAAGAGTCTAGAATTCTCCTTGGTTTTATGGAATAAAAGTTTATTCATTCCAAAAGCTTAAGTTTTGGGAATATTTATTGAAATATTTTCAATAAATATGAAATTTAAATATTTAATCTTAATTAAATATTTAGCCTTGGGATTAGGGTTAGAAAAGATGGGATTAGCCTTTTAATCGAAATTAAGAAGGGATTAGAAGATTCTAGAAGAGGTTAGTGGTCTAAAGGAAATTGGCCAAGTTTTGGGCAAAAAATAAATAAATTATTTATTTTGGGATTTTTGGTCAATTTATTAATTAAAATAATTAATAAATAAGGAGATAATGTTTAAATAAGATTTAAACATTTTTGGAAGGGATTTCTTAATTAAATATTTTTAATTAAGAAAAAGGGATTTAATGACATAAAAATAAATAAATTAATTAAATAAATAATTAATTAATAAATGATGATGTCATCGGAGATTTTTCAGAAAATAAAAATACTTTATTTTCTAAAGGATTTTTAGGTGTCTACATGCTTAACCATGAAACCAATTTTTTCCGAAGGAAAAATGCACTAACACTAGTACTCTTTCTGTCATCAATGTTTCCTGCCCAATCAGCATTAGTATAGGCATGAAGTTTAAAGCTATCATTTCTATCATACTCTTGCCCCATTTTTTCTCTCCACATTTTTAGACAAAAATGGATGTATTGTGTGGTAGTAATGGTCTTAAAATCATTGAGTAAGTCTTGAGTCTAAGTCTAGATTTCCCATTAGGCTAGGAGGCCTTTATCGGGTTTTCCCAAATTAACTTCTCTTTTTGTAAGTTGGGGGATTGTTATCAAATTCATGTTATATTTTGGGTAGGTTAAGCTCCCAAACCCGATAAAGGTCATGGTTTGAATTTCTCTAACATTGAATTTATGTGAATTTGAAATGTTTAGCCTCGACACTTCAGATTTTCTTCTTGGTGGAAAAATAGTTTTGAGCTTCTCCTCGGTGGGAAATAGACTCTCAAGGGTATCTTTCGCTAGAATAAATTAAGTGATAAAAATAGGAAAATGGTGACCTTGAGGGAAATTGATAAGACCTGAGGGTATAACTGGAGTGATTGGGTTTAGTTGGGTTAGTAAAATATGAATCTACGACCCTTCGTGGAAAATTGGTTTTCAGCCTTCTCCTCAGCGGATGTTTACTTGCAGAGTGAATTTTCCGCAAATGACAAGTTAAAGGCTTATTGGTGGAAAAGTAGAAAATAGCTTCTCCATTACTCAAGTAGGAGGGTTTTGACTTGCGGGGTTCATTTTATGCCAAATCATTATACACAAGATCTTTAAACAAAATTCAATCTGACACGTGACTTAAGGCATAACAAAAATATAATAAAGCTGTCACATGTATTGTAGTGTTGTAAAAAGGCTAAAGTTTCCCTTGGTATATTTCTAAGGAGTACTCCAAAAGTATTGCTCCTCCAAAAGAGAAGAGGAAAAGTAATTTTTTGCTACTCCCAAAAAGTTACCGTTACACCTACCCAAAGTGAAAAAAGGTTTTCTAACGGTCTGTAGAAGTGAGGTAATAAATTCAAACAAAGTCATTTGCTTCATAACAGACATTTTCATATTAATTAGTCTTCTTTCATCCATGTGGCATGAGAAGTAGGCAATTAATGGTAAAAATTTAGAAGTTTATAAAAATCAAAAAATTAAAGTAAATAAGAGTTATCATCCGTCTGTTAATTTGCTTGAATTAATCTCTAATTCTAGCTACTTCTTACTTTCATACCATCAAGATAAAATTTTCTTTCTCTATTCAAGATTAATCAAAACATGGCCACCAAATTCATGGGGTTCGATGGGTTGAACGGTATTACATCTGAATGGCACAAAATCTCGAACACTTCTCTAAAGTTCTTCAACATGCAGAACTTCTAGAACACATTGAACACATAAAGAATACATCCTATTATAGAGAAGTTGAAGGAGAGTGGGTTATTTGAAGCTATTGGATTTCCTATTGTTGTTCAAGGCCAGGAGATCATCGGTGAATGCATATCCCATTACAATCTAGATAAAAAGTAGATCCTTTTCCTTGATGAAACGGTGCTGCTCTCTATCAACTGAGACTCTGTCTAGAACTACCTTCATATCCTAGAGCAAGCTGAGTACTCAGAGATGACCTACAACCAAGTAGTCATTGATTATGGAGAAAAGAAGATGACATGCAGAAAGGAGATAATGAAAACTTGGTTCTAGAAGACCAAAAGTGCCAAGCAAAAATTGCCTATGACACTTTATGGCACAGACCCGAAGCCAGAACTTATAGACATCTTGGTATTACTCCATAGAATCTGAGGTGAGAGCGATGCACTTAACTTTGTTGAGCATCATTTATTTTTAGTTGAAGTGATTTTCTCTTAGTACACTTTTATTGATTTGGCTCACATGGTAAGTGAGAATCTTTAAAATTCCCTCAATAGAGGTAAATATGATAATGAGTTCTATATGTCTTCAATTTTATTGTATATACTCAAATTTGGCTAGGGATGCCTAGGCTGGAAGAATTCCCAGATGATGTAAAAAGTTATGAAATTTTCCCTTGTTTACAATTGCATAATAGTTACGCTGAGTATATCAAGGTCAATGATGCGTTTATAATGAGATTATGAAGGGAGTTTCAAGGATGCCCAGAAAGGATATTTTCTCCAAAAGCTATGGCATTCATCAACCAATTTGGGTGTTTTTTATCCAATTTGCAAATTTCTCATATATTCATCTTGTAGGATTTGATGACTTCCCCTTGACGCTGCCTAGGTATCCTAATGACATGATTGTGCTAATCCAAGTAATGAGGCAAGTAGTCCAAGTGAACTTGATCTATGCAAGCATCATAAAGAAAGGTTATGACTTCCCCATGACCATTGGAGCCTACAAATGTGCATCCTGGTCTAATGCAAAGAATGTTTTGAGTGCATTCTCGAAGAAGTTTCAATTGGAAATATACGATGTCTTGAGGCCTCAGTATGACCCTATGAACTATGCTAGGGATTATTTGAAGATGGGTCACACAATTTATCACATAGATGATATAGAAGATTATTGGGCTAACTGCAAAGATGAGCTAGAAAGCAGAGATAGATTTTATGCAAGCTTAGTAGTTGAACAAATCAAAAAGTTCAAAGTTAACATCATAGTTGAAGGAGTCAAAGATGATGGGGAACATATGTATGATGATACATACATAGAAAAGATTAAATCCATCACTATAAGCTATAAGCCCATGCAAGGTCAAGCCATTGATGATTTGAAGACCTTAATGGATGGAATCTACATAAGAATAGAGCATTGGGCCCAATGGAGGATGGGCAGAAAGAGGAAATCGAACAAGGCTCCTCCTCCTCAAAAAACTTATATAGTAGTGGCAGTGAACACTCTTGTAGTAGCTTCAATGACTATCCCTATCGTGGCTAAGGGGTCAGCTCAACTAGTGGGTGGAGGTGATGAACCTCCTGAGAAGGCAATCCCACTGGAAAAGACATGCAAAGACAACTCTCTTGCTGTCATTGGTTTGATAGAGGAAGAATTTTCCATGGAGCATTCAAGCCTACAAATGAGTCCATCAAGACTATGAAAAAAAAGAAACCAATTCAAGCTAGCACTTTGGATGTGCAAGGTCACACCTCTACACAAGAACGCCCTGTTATAGTAGATGTGGGTGAAGAAAGTTCCAATGCTTCAACCACTGAATTATATGAAGAAGCTAAAAATCAATCAGAGGATACTTAGGCCACTAAGGTAGTTCCCTCTTCTTTGACTCTAGTAAATCCATTCACCCCCAAACTAAGGTCTAATCCCCTATTCATCAAGAATTTTTTTGAGGAAGAATTGGTCTCTCTGAACAAAATTATCAGTGCTGAGTCATGGATCGAGAACACCCTAGAGTGCAAAAGGAAGAGGATAAAAGAAGGAGCTCCCAAAAAGGATACTCTTTCATAGGCTTTACAATTTGGTACCACTATGAGCAAGGTGAAGAAATCAAAGATGCTTTCTACTTTGGATCAAGATCCAGAAACCAGAGACTTCACCATGGAAGTAGAAAATCCTACAAAGGAAGGTAGGTTGGAAGATTTGGCTATTTTCAATTTTGAGCTACACTCATTTGACATGGGGTTAGACCATCATGATACTAAGGTGGATTGGTGGAAATCAACTAATGTAGTTATTGAAGAGGAGCTTGAGAAGCTTAAGACTGCCAAGGTGCGACTCAAAGTAGAAGTCAATGAATTGACTAATTTTATCAAGTAGTTGGTTACACAAATCACAAGCATTCCAAGCTCTCAAACCACCTTCAACCCCAATACTACAGAGAATCAAGATATCATTTCCAAGTTGCAAGAAGACAAACACTTTGGGAAAATTGGCAAAAGGTGGGTCGAGAGACTCAAATGTGAAGGGCTCGTAGCTATTGAACAATTGGGTAATGTTATCCTAAAGATGGAAAAGGAGAGAAACAATGTTTACAAAAACTTACAGACTCTCACATCAGAAAGGGTGAAGTATGAAAACTGCATAGTGATGTTGCACATAGTAGCCAAAATGAAAGTTAAAAAGGCAATAAAGGCCAAAATCTTGTAGAAAGGAGATGAACCCGTAATCGAATAACTTCAAGGTCTAAAATTTCAAGCTGAGATGATCATCCAAGTCGAAGGAGGGTTAAAACAAATAGAAGTCAAGATCAAAGAAGAACAAAAAAGAGGTTTCAAATTGCTCAAAGGTCTTCACACAAAGTCATAGGCAATTGGCCAAGGAAAAGAACTAATTGGAGTAGTTAACATGCTAAAATATTTCTTCAATTATGTAGATGAGTTGACGTAGTAGTATTCCTTTCACCTGGATAAAGTACCAGATCTTCAAAAGCTGAGTGGATGCATATATAAAGCTATGGAGGAATTGCCAGATCAAGTAGATGCAGTTAAGACCATGGCCAAAGATCATTCCCAATGGTTCATCAGATATACAAATGTCCATATCAATAAATATGATGAGCTTATTCTAATCATTACAACTGTTACTGCCTATAAGGGGAATTTAGATAAGGAGAAGAAAACAAAGACATAAATGTATTTCCCCCTTATACTAAAATTTGATAGATTTTGTAATCGATAAATGTTCACTTATCATTTATAATTTTTGGTTAGAGAGGTTGAACCATTTCAGTTACATATTTTGTAATGGTCAAACTCTGGAATCTATATGTACTATTCTAAAAATCAATGAAAAGGTCAGCTAAATTTTGGCGTAAAAGAACTTCATTTTTGTTGAGTCAAAAGTGTTTATGGTTGAATGCCAATGTTTTAACTATTCAATTGCATTTATTTTTCTGTTAACTTGAACGTTTCTTTATTTTGGATTTTCAGTTCATGATCAAACCTGAAGTGTTGTATTAAGATTTGATACAATCAATTGAGGGAAAATCTGAGTGTTATTCAAAACCAGGAGGGCTATTCTTGTGATGTGTTTAGAAATAGATTGAATCATTGATCGTTTAGTTTTGCATATGTATCATCATTATTTTCTATTGCATTATGAGTTTTTGGAGCTTGTATGATTTATAAGGTCTTGAGATTAGCTAGATTTAGAGTTAAATCAATTCACCTGAGATAGTTCTTGTCTAAGCCTAGCTTGGATTACCTATTCTATTCTCGGGTTAACAACACACCCCCATTAGATTAGGAAAGAAAAAAAATCATTGAAGATCAATCACTTAAGGGAGTTGTACCTGCAAATTTAGAGGGAAATTAGTTATTGAGTTACATTTCCCAACTATTGTATTCAATTATTTCTTTAACATTTGGGCATTTAAGAGTCAAAGTGAAAAAGAATAATCTGTTTACCAATAGATTTTTGGTGACTCTGCTGGGGAATGAAATAGTTGCTAGAATAGAAGCAATATCATGAGGAAAGATGGTGCTTTCCCATGAGAACGTAATTCCTGTTCTTCAGTCAAACCTTGGATTCCAAGACGATCAAGAGGATATCATTTCCTCGCTGAATACTTTTTCCTGGAGACAAAAGAAATGCCGAGCATTATAGAAATGCCAACAAAGTGCTTGAACAAGAAGAAGCAAGAGAAGAAGCACTTGAAAGAGCCATCCAAAGGAGAAATTTAAGAAGGGCACAATGCTAAGTAGACCGTGAAGCTAGACTGCAAAATTAAATTGAGGCCCTGGAGCCTCAAAAATTCCTTAGAAGTGTAAAAAAATAAGGTGGTACAGACCCAATCTTTAAAAGACTTGCAGAGATTGATTGTGCTCTACTTGAAGTACCTCACTAAAAGAACATAGACACTAAGAGAAAAAGAAGACCTCCTTCACCTCCCAAACAATCAAACCCCTTGTCTACTAGCTACTTGTGAAGTGATAACCTTGCATGGAGTGGTTTCTCCTCTCATTGTAAACCTAACACCTTATCTACCTTAGGCAGTTATGGTAGTTCCTTGGGCCATCGTAGTTGGTCCACTGTAGCTAGTAGCATATAACCCACTTCCCACAAGGTTAAGGAAGAACTTTCCCAAATTCTCCAGAGATGGGAAAGTATCTACAGATGAGCACATTTCTACTTTCTTTGCATCTGTTAATATCTTAGAAGTACATGAAGAGGATGTTGCTGTTAGGTTCTTTGTTGAGACCCTTATTGAGGGTGCAATAGATTGGTTTCATCACTTGCCTAATTCTTCTATTAAAAAGTGGGCTTCTATGAGAACAACTTTCAAAAGAAGATTTAAAACTACTGAAGATGAGCATAATTTGTTGACATAGTTGACTTCTATCAAAAAAGAGCCTTCTACAAGCATGAGGGATTTTGTTGCTAAATTTAACAAGCTTGTTAATCATATCCCAGCAGCTAACCAACCCATTGTAGGTAATTTGAAGAAATTTTTTATAAGTTCTATGCCACCAGATATCACCTATGACTTAAGAAGGGTAAATCCTACCAATTTGGATGTTGCATAGAGAACTGTTGTAGAGTTAGAAGACCATATGAT
Organism: Chamaecyparis obtusa; assembly: GCA_027943335.1. Taxonomy (NCBI): domain Eukaryota; kingdom Viridiplantae; phylum Streptophyta; class Pinopsida; order Cupressales; family Cupressaceae; genus Chamaecyparis; species Chamaecyparis obtusa. Next base: position 3,733,677 of record BSBK01003243.1, on the reverse strand, counting down.
CTTGACAGGGAAGTGGAAATGAGAAATACAAAATAGGGCTAGCACTAGCAATACCACATCATCAGATGAGATGATCCATAAATTATCCAATGAGTTCATCACCTTCAAGAGACAGCTTCCTTGATTTAACAATCCTTACCAACAAAATTTTCAAGACCAGCCTAGAAGAAATAATGACATGATAAATACTTATGGAAAAACATTACAATTTCCTGCTATGCAATAGAGGCTAGCCATAGAACCTACTCCAAAAAGGGGAAATATGTGTGTGTTTCACTTAACAATAGATCATGACAGTGAAAGTTTCCCTGACGTAAATCATGCCTGGAAGATGCATCAAATAGATGAATGGAATGTTAGAGTATCTAGAGCTAAACCAGATTCATGCTCATATGGTGACTCTGGAAATTTATATTTAGAGTATGAATCAGATTCAGAGAAAGATGCTGCATGTTATGCTACCATAAATGGAACCTCTTATGTAGTATGGACTCGGAGTCAGAAAGATAAAGTCCCCACTTACACATCTCCACCAAAAAATAATGAGGTGTCTGTTTCCTACTCTAAAGATGTCAACCAAGGAGTGAAGATTCTACAACTGGGTAAGGAACAAAATTCTTTTGACATTATTCAATTCTGTAAAGATTCCATAATTTATATTTCTCCTATAGACTACATTAAGTCTAATTCTATAGAATTACAAAATTTAGTGGACTATTGTAAAGGAGGGAACCATAATTTAAACCAAAATGTCTTGACTTCAATAGAAAGTGAGTCAATGTTGACAGGTCTATTTGAGCAGGGAGAGCCATCCATTTTGGCCACCTTCCCAAGTCAAAATCCTGACCCATTCTATGTATCATTATTTATTAATGGTTGTAAGTTAAGTAAATGTATAATAGACTCTAGTACCTTAGATAATGTGATGCTATCAGCTATAGGAAAGGCTTTAGGTCTCACCCTCACTAGATCCCATGGTAGATGTTACTCCATGGATGCCAAACGGGTCCCCTTGGTTGGGAAAATTAAAGATGCTCAAGTGGCTTTAGCAGCACACCCTAAGAAGAAAATGTCATTAACCATCTTGGTTGCTGATATACCTTCTATTTATGGTTTTTTGTTAAGAAAGAGTTTTTGCAAGGATCTAGGAGGTGAGATAAAGTTGGATTGGTCTCAGGCTTTGATCCTAGTAGGTAACAAAAATATGAAATTGGTTCTTGAAGAGAAAGTAAAGTTCATAGTACTAAAATCTGATGATCCCAAAGCCCAAATTCTATACTAGGAATCAAAATTTGGAAACTACATGCTATTTAAGGATAATCATGATTAAGAAATCAAACTTGAAGAGAAGGAAAATCAGTCCTCTACTGAGGGAATGACACCATAGATTTGGACTCTCAAGTTTAATGATAGTTGTGCATTGCTAGGATCTGGTGTAGGTGTAGTTCTAATATTTCCAAATGGAGAATGTGAGCCCATGGCTTACAAATTGGAGTTTGGGAAGACCAATAACTCAACTGAGTATGATGCCCTACTGCTAGGAATCATTACTGTGAAGGAAAAAGGTGTGAAAATCTTAAGAGATCAGGATGATGCTAAGTTAATTGTGTGCCAAGTTAAAAATCAATACTATGTGAAGAATCATAGATTAAAAAATTACATTAACAAAGTATGGGATGAAATTGAAGCCTTAGATGCCTTCTTGATTGATTCTATGCCAAGAGACTTGAACCCTAAGGTAGACTCCTTAGCGGTGTCAACCTCATTACTCCTCCCTCACCAAGATTTCAAAGATAAGAAGTATCAAATAGAGGTTGTGTATAGACCATCTATACCTGACAATGTGGAGGATTGGAAGGTGTTTGAGGATGATAAGAATCTTCTTCTCTTTTTGGAAAGTGGCAGCGACTTTCATAACTATGTTCTTAGTAGTCATAAAGGAGATTGTCATGATAAATAGAAGAAAGATAAGTTAGGGATCATCCAACTGTAAGGTAATATAATTCCTCCTCACCTGATCACACTTGAAAAACTTTTCAATAGGCACGATACCTTTGTTAAAAAGAAAAGGACTGAGAGAGGTCTTACTATTGGTGAATATGAGGGAATAAACATCAAGAGAGAAAAACCCTTAGATGATCAACATTGGGAAATGCTATACTGAGGAAAAGAGGGAAGAAGCCAAATTTTTTTTCCTAGAGTACCAAGATGTCTTTGCATGGAGTTATGAAGACTTAAAAGATATTTATGGGTGGAAAATTCAAACATCAAATTCCCTTAAAACTTGATGCTACCCCATTCAAGCAGAAATAAAGGAATTACAACCCCAAGGTTGCTGATGCTATATTTAGGGAAGTTGATAAAATGCTTAAGGCTAGCATCATATACCCTATCCATCATTCCACTTGGGTGGAAAATATAGTGCCTATGAGAAAGAAAAATGGGGAAATAAGAATTTGCATTGACTTTAGAAACCTTAACTAGTCTTCCTTGAAAGATAACTATGCTCTTCCCAACATGGACCACCTATTATAGATTGTAGCTAGAGCTGAGATGAAGTCCATGTTGGATGGCTTCTTAGGGTACAATCAGATAGAGGTGGAGAAAGTAGATCAACACAAAATATCCTTCACTACTCCATGGGGCATGTTCGCTTATCACAGGATGCCATTTGGATTAATCAATGCTGGGGCTACCTTTTAGAGAGGTATGGATCTTTCCTTTGGTGATATAAAAAATAAAATAATTGGTATTTATCTAGATGATCTTACAATGTTTTCTAGAAAAAGGGTAGATCACATGAAGGATTTGAAGAGAGTGTTGCAAAGGTGTAGAGAACATAGGATCTCTTTGAATCCCAAGAAGTTAGTCTTCTATGTGACTGAAGGGAAGTTACTAGGTAACATTGTTTCCCAAGAAGGTATAATAATTGACCCATAATGGGTTAGAGAAATCCACCAACTAAGCCTACCTATAAATAAGACTGGAGTAAAATCATTTTTTGGTCAGGTAAATTTCCTTAGAAGGCTTGTCCCAATTTTTTTTGAAATTACTAAATGCATAGTAAATATGATGAAAGTGTTAGAAATAAGGAATACTGAGAGGGGGGGGGGGTGAATTAGTATTCTAAAAACTTTATCTTTTTCCCAATTATGGATATAATAGATTATCTTTATACATGCATAACAATAAAGAACTCATAACACATTATTTGTTCTCGAGGAAACCTTGGCCAAGGGAAAACCCCAGTGGGGATGGTACCCACAAAGATCCACTAATCAAAAGTATCCTATTAAGAATGTTGACCCTGTTAGGAGTCTATTACAAATATATAGTGTATCAATCCTGATTAAGGGACCATAGGCCTTGTTAGAAGCCTCAACCCTGTTAAGAGTTGTAGTACAAAATGTGATTACCAAATAAGCCCACTGCCCAAACAAGTAATGTACAATATACATTGATTAAAAAATAGGTTAAGGTACATAACCTTATACTACTTGCATCAATATCTCTTTGCTGCTCTTTCACTATCACTATTACATATGCTTCACATATTTCACATCATATCACTTGTCCACACTTATTGTGTTCTTGCTACTAATAATACAATTACAAATAAAATTACATTTACATTTATACCAATATCTTTATCCAAGAGTTAAAATCTAGGATGTCATCCCTTTATATTTTTAAGTCATTATTTTGATAAACAAAATAATCCCTTAACTCTTTACTAGTTCTATCTTCATGTTCTATCCTGTCGGCTTCATAATGTCTTCAGTAAAACTATCATAACTTCTTCCGTACATGCCGTACTGACTTGCACTCTAAGATGGGTGATCAATAGACATCATACAGTACATTTTCAAGTGCACAAGCATTGAACTTACTCCATTCAACTTTGCAAACAAAAATTGTGTCCATGTTCACAACTCAGCCAAATTTCCAACAATCTCCCCCTTTGTCATTGGTGGCAACATATGAGAAAATTGGCTAAGTGTACAACTCAAAATCTAAAAAATGTTCAAAAAAGTGGCCATAGTATAAAATACATACTATCTGTATAACTGCTCAAAAAAATTAGTGTCTCTAATATACTAGTCCCCCTAAGAGTAACAATCCTTATCATATACTATAAATTTTCTTCTATATATCTCTCCCCCTTTGACAACAATGACAAAATAATGTAGGGGGGATTACAAAATTGTATCACAAAAATTTATAGCTCAATTCATTTATTGCACAGCTAGTAGGCTTGCAACACAATCTGCAAAATCTATCTTCATGGCTTCTATCTCCTTCTCCCATGATTTCTTAATGGAATCTACCACATTAAGTAGTGCGTTCAGTCCATAAGAAGCAATTTCACATGCTTGGAGGTTTTTAAAGTTAATTTTCTGAAAAGATGTCTTAGCCGAAAGACATTCTTCCCACTATTCTTCAATAATGCTCAACTTCATAGAAGCATGCTCTCTCAAAAGAATGTATCTTCTCAATTTCCTATCTTTCTCATCTTGCACAATTCTGATTTCATCATAAAGTTTCCTAACTTTCTTCTCAACATCACATACCTTCACATTGGGGCTAAACAGAAGGTTTCTTTCATTTAGAATTTCTACTTCCTTTAACTTTATCTTTTGATCTTCCTCTGCTATCAAAGTCTCTGATTTTGTACACTGTATGTACATAGATTTTCCTATTTCCAAATGCTTCCTCAAATCCTTGATATAGATATCAAGAGTGTTGATATCATTTCTGATATTCTAACTGATGTTCAAAAGCATTCTAGCCTCATATGCTACTTGTGCTTTTACTTTTTCAATATCAGCTAGGTTTGTGAATTCATTATCAAAGGTGCTCATTACCTTCTTTGCTTTCTCCATAGGGTCTGCTTCTAAAATTTATGTAGTTATAGCACTTTGTAACTTCTCAGTTAGTTCTTTCAAACACCCTTCAAGACTCTTTACTTTCTTATTCTTACCAATGATTTTGTTCAAGGATGTGATTAATTCCAACTGATAATCATCATCTACTTCTTTTCCCAAATGCTCAATCATAGATCCAATTTGATTCTTCTTTCCAGTCTCAGGAGTAAGACTGATATCTTCTTTGGAGGGAATGGGAAGTTGTTCCTCTATTTTTGGTGGTTCTACAACTATGGTCTCTATCATCTCTTCTTCTTTTGTAGCTTCCTGTTCTTCAAAAGCCAAATTGTCAACAATGTTCTCCAAATTCTTGAATACATTTTCATCAGTATCCAAGGTGATTTTTTTACCTTCTACATTCATTTTTTCATCTTCAATATTAATAGATGGAGAAGAGGGAATGTCCTCTTGTACTTTGTCACCTACTTTCTCTACTACAATTGATGATTCTCCAACATATTATGCCATAACCTTGACAATAGCCTGTTCTGTCTTAGAATTAACTTCTTCATACCTGCCTCCCATAATCTAAATTGTTCTCCTTTTGGTTCTTAGATGGGTGCTTAGGGCTTTCATGATCTGATTGAAATGATTTTCATCTCTTATTTCACAAAGCTTCCTCACAAGATTTTCTCTGATAGCTATCTCTTCCTCTGATGCTCTCTTCTTCCTATTTAGAAGTTTGTTATATAGATCATTAGGTATCTGTCCTTGAATAGTATCAAACTTCTTTCTAGTCAAAATCATATGCTTCACAATTGCATTCTCTAGATTAAGTCTATCAGTATAATCATAAAGATCATAATATTTGTTCATTCTTACAAAGTCACCATTCTCAATGATCTGCTCATTTAGCTTTTCAACTTTTGGTTTCCAAGCTTTCTTCTTAGTAGTGACATCATCTTTTACTTCTGCAATCTTTCTTGGAACTAGTTGCACTAGAGTTTTATGTCTCTTTCCTGGTCCAGTAGCACTTTCCTTAACTCTTTTTCTAGGTGTAGAGGAAGTGGATCTAGTAGACATCTTTGCTTCTATGTCCTTCTCAGGTACTTCCACTTTCACCTTTACTTGTGGTTCTTCTTGCTGCACTGCAATTGATGATAAAGGAGGGATAGACAAAACTTCTTTTTGTCCACTCTCTCTGATTGCTGCTACTGTCTACTTTTCTACCAAAAAATCTCTCTCTATCATTCCTGTATCTTTTAGGATTTTCTTAATAGTACTCTCAACTCTCTTCTTAGACTACTTCTCTTCAATTAGAATCTTTGCAGAGTTGAAGTTCTCCTAAAAGGTTCCAAACCTATTACATTGAGTGTCCAACTTACACTTAAGTAGTCTACTAACATACTCTTCAGTCTCTACCTCAAATATTTCATAGCCAAGAGGGTCTATGAAATCTATTCTAGGCTCTACTACTTCAATATAGGTAAAGTCAGTATCCACCATAAAACATATATCATCTTTATATTTTTCAATAAGAGACTTAGGGCTCCTTGATCTGCTAGATACAATATTCTGAAATGTCTTAATAACAAGTACTACACTCTCATTAACACTGTCAATAACATGTCTTTTGTATACTAAGTTAACCCTCTCCATTATAGTTTGTCCATCATTCCAGTCATTTCCTATGGTGTAAGGAAATCTCCTCAAAAGATGAAAGAACATATAAGTGATTAGGGATGAGAACCTAAACTATGTATACTTAGTTTTCTTGATCTTCTCCAAGTTCTCAAATAATTGAATTCTAAGAATTTCACACATATCAATTGGTACCCTATCAACACACATTAGATAGGTTGCATGTACCATTCTAGCTTCCATGTCATCCTCTCTTGAATTTGCACAAAACTTAGTAGTTAGGATCTTGCATAAGTATCTTACATCATCTTGTTTGATCTTACTAATCATAATTCCTCTACCATTATAGGATGAGTTTGTGTTATCAATGACTATTTTCCTCATGTTTATCTCATTAAAAGGAATAGCTCTAGTCTTAGATAATCTAGTGACTTCATGAATCAAATCTACTATAATATATATCACTCTATGTTCTAGCCAAAACTTTCCATTATGAATTCTGCTCAAGATAATCTTAGTGCATTCTTCATTATCAAATTCATACTGTAATCCATATTTAATAATTTCATTATGTTCCAAATATTCAAAACCTTGTTTTAGTGCCATATCCTAATTGTAAATCTTTTGATATTCATCTATGAAATCACTATCATTCACTGTCTCTAGTTTGCATCAAAGATAACTTCTGACATTTTCTAAGTGTAAAAATTCATTCGGTACGGATGATAATGCAAACCTAGGGTCTTCTTCCAAGGGTTCTATTGGTTCCCTTTTCAATTTAGGTCTATTCTTATCTCTAATATTGTGTATTAAGGAAACATCCACGATCTCTTCAAATTCCTTTACTGATTCAAAGATTTGTTAAGCAAAATACCTTAATTTCATGATTTTAGGGCTTGCATAGATTCAACACAAAATTCTTCTCCAAATCCTTGCAAAATGCTTTCAATCACTACTCTTTGATCTCCTTGACACTTGAATTCTCTTTGAAGATCAAATAATACTGATCATAACCTTTTATTAATTCAATCTCACTTAGATCTAACATCACATTCAATTCTTTTGCCACTTCTTTCCAAAAAGTTGTCTCTGCTAACTTGCAAAAATTAAAACTTCTTGCGATCTTGTAAAACATAATATTTTTCTTTGCGCTCTTAACCATAGCATTAGAACATCATAAACTACCTTGCATTAATTGCACAAGACTTAGTTCATCATATATCTACATCTACACTAAATCTAAGGTCCTATTCTACTGCAATTTACATAAATTAAGTTCTTTGAGATAGGTCAGGTAAAGATTCATTCTTACCTTTCAATACTTCACCTTCCTAATTACCTTAAATGTTGAATATGTCTCCTTGATCTATGATTTTGATAAACTTCACTTCATCTAAATTACTACAGCATCCTTTCTGACTGTTACTTGCATCTTCATTTCTTCTTGCATGATTTTTGGGGTTAGGATTAGGATGAAAAACTCTATTGTTCATTCTGCAAAACTTTGTTGTATGTCCAATCTTGTTGCATATCTGACAAACAATTCCATTGTTTCCATATCTTGGTCTAGGTTGATTGATTTGTGATTTGCAGTTTCTAGCAATGTGTCCAACCTTGTTGCATCTATAACATACTACTCCATTTCTTCTATTCATATCTTTAGTGGGTTTCTTATCTGCATTGTTAGTATTCCTAAACATTCTACTACCATCATTATTCTCAATAAATTTAGGTTTCCTACAATCAATAGCTCTATGTCCAAAACCATGACAATTGTAACAATAACCATTAAGAGGTTTAAATTGTTTACTTGTGCAATCTCTCTTCATATGGACAATAATATTACAAGAAAAACATCTACCTTTGAATTCTATTTGCATACCTTTGGGTGATTCCTCTTGCTTTGGTGATTCTTCTTCTTTAGGTGTATCTTCAGATTTGTTGATCTCATCAGGCTTCTTCTCATCTATTCTTTCAGATATCTTCAGATCTAGTTTCTTGCCTTCATCATTTTCTTTAAAAGTGTTGAATCCAAGACTAGTCTTATCATAGATTGGTTTCTGATAAGATATTTGTTCATCAATCTTCTCACTAGTTGAATATAGCCTTTCAAGTTGTTGTTTGGATTGAGTTAGTTCACCTTTCACAATCTTATTGTATTTCTCAAGTTCATCATACTGCAAATTGACTTTCTCAAGTTCAGATGTTACTTTAGAAATTTTAGATTTTAGTCCTTCATTTTTCAGTCTTTAGACTTTCATTCTCAGATTTCAGATTTGCTTCATTCTTTCCATTTCCATCTTTCAAACTAAGCTTCAAATTTTCTATCTTTAGTTCATGCTTAAGGATTTCATATGCCTTTTCTAAATTGTCATCAGAATCTTCAATAAAAACTTGAGATTCTTTTTCAGATCTCAGATCTTTGAATTTGTTTTTTAGTTTCTCAATGAGGTTCTTCGCATCATCATACTTTCTTTTCAAAGTATCTTTTTCAATAGTAACCAAGTCAATCTATTCAAGAGCTTCTTCAATATTCTTCTGTAGTTGATCCATATCCATAGAGATCTTACTCAAGCTACTAGGCTTTCCTTGAATGATTCTTTTTCAAGCAACTAATCTCTGATACCAATTGTTAGAAATAGTGAATACTGAGAGGGAGGGGGGGTGAATCATTATTCTGCAAACTTTATCTTTTTCCCAATTATGGATATAACAGATTATCTTTATACATGCATAACATAAGAAGCTAAACAACATGCATAACAATAAAGAACTCATAACACATTATTTGTTCTCGAGGAAACCCTAGCCAAGGGAAAACCCCAGTGGGGATGGTACCCACAAAGATCCACTAATCAAAAGTATCCTATTAAAGATGTTGACCCTGTTAGGAGTCTATTAGAAACATATAGTGTATCAGTCCTGATTAAGGGACTATAGGCATTGTTAGAAGCCTCAACCTTGTTAGGAGTTGTAGTACAAAATGTGATTACCAGATGAGCCCACTACCCAAACAAGTAATGTACAATATACATTGATTAAAAAATAGGTTAAGGTACATAACCTTATACTTCTTGCATCAATATCTCTTCGCTGCTCTTTCACTATCGCTATTACATATGCTTCACATATTTCATATCATATCACTTGTCCACACTTATTGTGTTCTTGCTACTAATAATACAATTACATTTAAATTTATACCAATAGATTTATCCAAGAGTTAACATCTAGGATGTCATCCCTTTATATTGTTAAGTCATTATTTTGATAAACAAAATAATCCTTTAACTCTTTACTAGTTCTGTCTTCATATTCTGCCCTATCAGCTTCACACTGTCTTCGGTAAAACTATCATAACTTCTTCTGTACATGCCATATTGACTTGCACTTTGAGATGGATGATCAATAGAAATCATAGAGTCTATGTTCAAGTGTACAAGCACTGAACTTACTCTAGTCAACATCGCAAACAAAAACTATGTCCAAGTTCACTGGTAAAACACTGTCTCACACTTAGACAAATTTACAATGCGCTTTGTCATACTTGCTCTCTGACTTGTGCGATCTTCATTTGGATCATATGTTTCTGTAATGACAACATCTATGTAATCAACTCAACCAAATTTCCAATAGAAAGGGAATTTGAATTTTAAGTGGAATGACCTTGGCAAACAAGCTTTCAAGAATATTTAGAATGCCATAGCCAATGCCCCAGTTTTATGCCATTCATATTACAGGAAAGATTTCATAATTTATTGTTACTCCTCTGAGCATACCTTGTCATCTATTCTCATGCAAGAAAATGAAGGAGTTCAAGATCCTATAGCTTTTATGAGCACACCACTAAAAAATCATGAGTTGAAATATTCTCAGACTGAGAAACATGCTTTCGTCATGGTAAAGGCTTTAAAGAATTTCAGATTCTACATTTTAGACTCTCACTCCTTTGTATATGTGCCTGACATTGCAGTAAAAAGCATATTGATTCAACCAGATGTGGGATGTAACAATAGAGGAGCATGGGTGGCTAAGACATAGGGATATGACATAGAGATAAAACCCACCAAATTGGTGAGAGGAAATGCACTGTGCAAAGCGATGGTGGAAAACCATGTAGATGAAGCTCCTAAAGAAAAACACTTGGTCTTAACGGTGAGTATGCAAGACCCTTGGTTTGAAAATATTGTATATTTTATAATGTATGGTGAGTGTCCTGAAGGATTGACTACAAAGCAAAGAAGAGATCTGAAGCTTAAGGCTTCCAAATATGTTATTTGGGAAGACAAGTCATATAAGAGGTTGATAGATGGGACCTGTTAGTCCATTTTTTGGTTCATGCAAAATCTTTTGAAAATGGCCTTTTCCTTGCAAATTTTGAAGTTATCCCACCTTGTTGCATAGTTTCATCTTGCATTGAAAATCCATAGTGTTTCATGGTGTGTGCCCTTAGGCCCTGGTAGTTTATTGTGTCACCTTGCTCTAGTTCAAAACACACGTGCTGAATCACAAACCCAGGGAGATATTCAAGTTCTAAGGTCTGCAAGAAACAATTTCAGAATATGCCATAGTGTCGAAAACCCACAGTGTTTTTGAAAATCCATGATGTTTTCAGTCTATGTGAAAACCTTCATTGTTTTCAACCTTGTGCTTCCTATTTTTGCATGCTTGTCTTCTAGCATCGAAAACTCTATGTGTTTTTAGTCTTTCACTATGTCGAAAACTTTGTGTGTTTTCGACCTCGGTCTTAACTAGGCAAGTGCGATCATTGGTGGGTCCCAATTCTTCTCAGTTGCTAGGTGTGGTTAAAGCTCAGACAAAATTAGTGGTTGTCATATGTTCACATGGTAAAGATGCATGATGTTTATCCTTCATGCTTTTGCGACAGCCGTTTGATTTTCTTGTATGGGCATGAAGTGGGTCTAGGTCTGCAGGCTCTTCCTGATTGGTTGTTGCATGGCCGCATGTTAGAATTTTTTGACATGCGATCATGTGACCGCTTGCCACCTATCTATGTGGGTCCTAGTTCTTCATGATGTTCAGCTACCTGGTGGTTAGGTTTTTCTTTCTGTGATCTGGTGACTCATGGTTATCTCTTTGTTGCTCTTTCTTGGTGGTTAGGCCCTTAACATCTGGTGACTTGGCTAGCGGTTTACTTTGCCTTAATCATGCAATCACATAATGGTGGGCTCAGGTCTTCATGTTTTTAAGGGTAAGGCCTCTTCAGCGATGGTCCTAGAGGTAGTTATGTGGTGGCTTGTTGTTGGATGTTGCATGATTGCATGTCAGAGATTTCTGACATGCGATCAGTTGACACCTATCCCTTAGGTGTTGGAGTGCTGTGGTCCCACTGTCTGACTTGGAGGCTGAGGTGGCAGTCTAGTTGCCTTGTCACATGATCACAAGGGCCATCTTTCAGCCATGTGGTCATGTGACAAGGGTGCCACATTATGTTGGGGCCCGATGGTAGGTGATGACATGCTAAGTTTTGGTTGGTTGCCGGTGTACCGAGGTGGCAAGGGGTTTGTGGTGGGACTTTTCTACTTGGTGGTGATGATGTGCTCGATTCTCATTGGTCAGCATAGTGACTTGGCAGTTTGTTGGTGGGGCCTGTGTTTGCAGTGCCTAAGTGTGTTTGACATTTGGTGGTGAATACTGGTGATTAGTCGCATGTTCGCATAGCCTTTTTCAAGGCTATGTGATCATGCAACTGACATTTTGTGTTAACCCTCAGCGGTGGTGGTTGCGGCAAGGTAAAGGGGTGCAGCTTGTCACATGTTCGCATAGCCCATTTCTAGGCTATGTGATCATGTGACAATGGTTTGATTGCACTATTATGGAGTTAAAGGCAGGTCCATAGTGCCAGTGTTGCCGAGTTGTTCAATTTTGATTGGTTGCTAAATGGTGATGGGGCTGTTGACTTTTTGAGGGACCCACGACTGTCAGGAATTAAATATGATCACCTGATTTTCTAGGAAGGGAAAAATATCTATGGCCACATTTTAAATTTTGAAGTGACCATTTAATTTCAAATTCAAATTTTGCAAAGGGTGTGCAACGACATAAGTACCCAAAATTCAATTTTTGAGTGGCTAGAGTGGGTAGAATGGATTGTCAAATGCTACGGAGTAGTCCAGGCTGCCATGATAGTTGCAGAGAAGTGTCTTTCCATAGGGGAGTAAATGAAATAGTACCCTAAAATGTGTTGCGAAGATCTTTTTGGCCAGATTTCTTAGGGTTTGGTGTTGATTTGGTACTTGGACCAGTACAGGGCTAGTTGGCTGTTGAAATTAGACTGTTTGAGCTAGCATGTCATAGCTTGATCCCTGTCTTGTTTGTGTTAACTCCTCGGTGGGGTTAGGTGGATTTGAATTTTGAGTTGGAAATGATCATTGTTCTTGGATTGTAACCCTAGCATAAAGGGATTTTTGTGATCATTTTTGAATTATTGGGAGTTAGGTTTTCAAACTTTTTTGGTTGTGAGTCTTCTACCCAGTTTGAATTGTAATGACCTATTTTGGTATATTTTGACAATAGAAAGAAAATTGTAGGTCTAAGCTATAGTTTTCAAGCATGGTTCCTTTGGATTGATTGTATACACTTGAGGATTCTTCATACTTAATAGAGGCACATGATTCTTATCTCTCCTTTGTGTCAACATAGATAAATTTTGAACTTTCTAGTTCATTGCATAACCATTTTATGTATATGCCTTCATTATTGAGTTCTAATCCAGGATTAGATGAAATGATGCTCTAGATGGGACATAGATTTATCTTTTGTCTATGTAAGGATGCTCTGTAAGTAGTAAAGGAGATTGTAAATGTGTTTATGGCTTTGAATCTCAGATATATTCTGGCGTGTGTGTGTAGTCTATCTAAGAAACCTTGCCCAATGGATGAATCACTGGCCTAGATAAGTATTTCCTTGTTGACATGTCCTAATCAAGGTTGTTATGATTCAAACTTATAAATTAAGAACCATTCCTAAGTTTTCAATATTTGGTTGTGTGAGGTTCTACCCCATAGTAATGGAGAGTCAATGAATGCATGGTTATCATTTAGTACTTTCTTACTATCCTTTCATCTATTATTCAAACCTAGTCTTTGGTGTGTGAAATATAATTTATACTGGGTTAGGTGCACCTGCCTTGGTTTTGTAGAGCCAGAAGTAGAAGAGGGCAGTCTTGTCCCTATAGTTGGTCCAGTTGCCTTGCAGAGCTCCCATACTTGGAACTAACCACTCCTAACATTAGTCTCAAGGCATATTGGCAGCCCTAAGTGGCATAAGCATTTTTGAACACCAATAGGACCTTCCTCAAGTGTGTTGACAAACAACAATAGGAGAAACTATTGAAGGCATTTCACAATGAAGCTTGCGGGGGACACTTTTCTTCATTAGTTACTGCATTCAAGATATTAAGATAGTGTTATTATTGGCCGAGAATGTTCAAGGATGCCTATCATTGGGTAGAAAGATGTGAGAAGTGAAAAATGTTTACTGGAAAGCCACAACTACCAGCACTTCCCCTTAGATTGGTGGTAATTGAAAATCCTTTCCAGCAGTGGGGTCTTGATTTTATTGGCCCTATAAATCCTGCATCCAGTGTAGGCCATACCTATATAATCACTGTGGTAGACTACTTCACAAAGTGGGTGGAGGTGAAAGAAACTAAGAAAACTACTTCCAAAGTGGTATGTGAATTTATTAAGGAAAATATCCTAGTAAGGTTTGGTGTACTTGTCAAGTTAGTAATGGATAATGCCACATATTTTTCTTCTTTGGAGATTACTAAATTTTGTTTTGAGTATGGCATTTCAATCAGCCACTCATCCAACTATTTCCCACAAGGAAATGGTCAAGATGAGTCCAATAACAAGAACTTGGTGAATATTGTGCAGAAATTCATTGTAGATAACCAAAGAACTCGACACAAGAAAATCCATGAGGCACTCTGGGCTGATAGGGTAACTCCCAAAAGAGCTATTGGTGTTTCCCCCTTTGAACTTGTCTATGGAGTTGAAGCCAATCTCCCACTACCTTTCGAGTTGGCTACTTGCAAGTTGGGAATAGTGGTAGAGGATGGTACATATAAAGATGGTTTAGAAAAGAGAATCATGTACTTACAAGCTTGAAGAAGAAAGGGAGACAATGGTAGATCACATAACACAACATCAAATGCATGTTAAGAATTTGTTTGATAAAAAAGTAGACACCAAAAATTTATGGAGGGATATTTGGTGTTACTATGGGACAAACACAAGGAACCTAAGGGCATGCATGGAAAATTTGAAATGTTGTGGAAAGGACCCTTCAAGATTCAACAGGCATTCAAAAATAATTCTTTCAAGATGACTTATCTGGATGGTGAGGCACTACCCTTGACATATAACGGTCAGGACTTGAAGCTATACTAGATTTGAATAGAAATAGGTAACCCATGTATCATATATAGTTACATTTAGTTCCTTCTTTTCTTTTCCTTAGATAGGTTTCCTTTCTATTTTTTCCTTTCCACATTTTGCCTTAGTTTTGTTGTGTAGCCACCTTTTTATGAGCTTTGCAAAACTAGAGACTTGAGTTCCTTGCTTGGACATGTGAATGTCCAAGTCCCCAGATAGGGCCAGTTGTGAGCTTCTCCTTGGCATGAAATAGACTCTCAAGGGTATCTTCCTCTAGAACAATTTAAGTGATAAAAAGAGGCAAATGGTGACCTTGAGGGACATTGATAAGACCTAAAGATATAACTGGAGTGATTGGGTTTAGTTGGGTTAGTAAAATGTGAATCTATGGCCCTTGGTGGAAAATTGGTTTTTAGCCTTCTCCTCGTTGGATGTTTACCTATAGAGTGCATTTTTCGCAAATGACAAGTTAAAGGCTTATTGGCAGAAAAGCAAAAAATAGCTTCTCCATTACTCAAGCAGGTGGGTTTTGACTTGCGGGGTGCATTTTATGCCAAATCATTATACACAAGATCTTTAAACAAAATTCAATCTGATGTGTGACTTAAGGCATAACAGAAAGATAATAAAACTATGACATGTATTGTAGTGTTGTAAAAAGGCTAAAGTTTCCCTTGGTAGATTTTTGAGTAAGGAGTACTCCAAAAGCATTTCTTCTCCAAAAGAGAAGTAGAAAAGTAATTTTCTTCTACTCCCAGAAAGTTACCATTACACCTACCCAAAGTGAAAAGAGGTTTTCTAATGGCTGATAGAAGTGAGGTAATAAATTCAAACAAAGCCATTTGCTTCATAATGGACATTTTCATATTAATTAGTCTTCTTTCCTCTATGTGGCATGGGAAGTAGGAAATTAACAGTAAAAAGTAAAAAGTTTATAAAAATCAAAGAAGTGTAGTAAACAAGAGTTATCATCCATTTGTTAATTTGCTTGAATTAATCTCTGATTCTAGCTTCTTCTTACTTTCATACCGTCAAGATAAGCTTTTGTTTCTCGATTCAAGATTAATCAAAACATGGCCACCAGATTCATGGGGTTCGATGGATTGAACAATATTACATCTGAATGGTACAAAATTGCAGACACTTCTCTGAAGCTCTTTGACATGCAAAATTTCCAGAATAGATTAAACGTAGAAAGAATACATCTTATTACAGAGAAGTTGAAGGAGAGTGGGTTAGTTGAAGCTTCTGTGTTTCCTATTGCAGTTCAAGCCTGGGATTTCATCCATGAATACATAGCCCATTACAATTTGAATACCAAGCAGATACTTTTTCCTGATGACACAGTGCTGCTCTCTATCAACTGAGACTCTATCCAAAACTACCTTCATATCCTAGAGCAAGCTGAGTACTTGGAGATGACCTACAACCAAGAAGTCACTGAGTATGGAGAAAAGAAGATGACATGGAGAAAGGAGATAATGAAAACCTAGTTCTAGAAGACCAAAAGTGCTAAGGGAAAATTTCCTAAGACACTTTATGGCACAGACTTGAAGCCAGAATTTATAGACATCCTAGTATTACTCCATAGGATCTGAGGTGAGAGTGATGCACTTAAATTTTTTGAGCATCATTTCTTTTTAGTCTGAGTGAGTTTCTCTCAGCACAATTTTATTTTTTGGGCTCACATGGTAAGCGAGAATCTTTCAAATTCCCTCAATAGAGCTAAATATGATAATGAGTTCTATATGTCTTCAATTTTATTGTATATCTTCACCACTACTCAAATTTGGCCAGGGCTATCTAGGTTGGAAGAATTCCTAGATGATGTAAACAGTTATGAATTTTTCCCCTATTTACAATTACATAATAGATACTCTGAGTATATCAAGGTCAATAATGCATTCACAATGAGATTATGTAGGGAGTTGTAAGGTTTCCTAGAAAGGATATTTTATCTAGAAGCTATGGCATTCATCAGCCAATTTGGGTGTTTTTTTATCCAATTTGCAAATTTCTCATATATTCATCTTGCAGGATTTGATGACTTCCCCTTGAAGCTACCTAGGTATCTTGATGACATGATCGTACTGATCACAGTAATGAGGAAAGCAGTCCAAGTGAACCCAATCTATGCAAGTGCTAGAAAGAAAGGTTATGACTTCCCCATGACCATTGGAGCCTATAGTTGTGCATCTCAGTCTGATGCAAATAATGTTTTGAGTGCATTATCAAAGAAGTTTCAATTGGAAACATATGATGTCTTGAGGCCTCAGTATGACCCTATGAACTATGCCAGAGATTATTTGAAGATGGGTCACACAATTTATCACATAGATGATAGAGAAGATTATTGGGCTAATTCCAAAGATGATCTAGAAAGAAGAGATAGATTTTATGCAAGGCTAACAGTCGAACAAATCAAAAAGTTCAAAGTTAACATCATAGTTGAAGGAGTCAAAGATGATGGGGAGAATATGTACAATGATACATACATAGAAAAGATTAAACCCCTCACTATAAGCTATGAGCCCATGCAAGGTCAAGCCATTGATGATTTTCATACCTTAGTGGATGGAATCTACAAAAGAATAGAGCAATGGGCCCAATGGATTATGGGAAGAAAGAGGAAATTAGACAAGGCTCCTCCTCCTCAACAAAATTCTATAGCACTAGAAATGAACACTCCTATAGTAGCTTCAATGACTATCCCTACCATGGCTAAGGGGTCACATCAACCATGAGGTGGAGGCGATGAACCTCCTAAGAAGGAAATCCCACTGGAAAAGACATGTGAAGAAGACTCTCTTCCTATCATTGGTTTGACAGAGGAAGTAGTTTCCATGGAGTTAGTCAAGCCTATAGCTAAGTCCATCAAGACTGTGAAAACAAAGAAACTGATTGAAGCTAGTACTTTGGATATGTAGGGTGACACATCTATGCAAGAATGCCTAGTTATAGTAGATGTGGGCAAAGAAAGTTCCAGCACTTTGACCACTGAATCATATGAAGAAGCTGAAAAGAAATTAGAGGATACTCAGGCCACTAAGGTAGTTCCCTCTTCTTCAACTCTAGTAAATCCATTTTCTATAAAATCAAGGTCTACTCCCCTAGTCATCAAGAAGTTGTTTGTGGAAGAATTTGTCTATGCGACCAAAATTACCAACGCTGAGTCATGGATCAAGAACACCCTAGAGCACAAAAGGAAGAGGATCAATGAAGGAGCTCCCAACAAGGATACTCTTTCATAGGCTTTACAATTTAGTACCACTATGAGCAAGGTGAAGAAAGAAAAGATGCTATCTACTTTGGGCTGAGATCCAAAAATTGGACACTTCACCATGGAAGTAGCAAAGCCTACAAAGGAAGGCACCTTGGAAGATTTGGCTATTTCTAATTTTGAGTTGCAATCATTTGACATATGGTTAGCCTATCATGATACCAAGGTGGATTGGTGAAAATCAACTAATGTAGTAATTGAAGAGGAGCTTGAGGAGCTTAAGACTACCAAGGTGTGACTCAAAGTAGAAGTCAATGAATTGACTAATTTTATCAAGCATTTGGTTACACAAATCACAAGAATTCCAAGCTCTCAAACCACCTTTGACCCCAATACTATAGAGAATCAAGCTATCATTGCCAAGTTTCAAGAAGATAGACACTTTGGGAAAATTGGAAAAAGGTGGGTTGAGAGACTCAAATGTGATGGGCTCATAGCTATTGAACAATTGGGTAATGTTATCCTAAAGCTGGAAAATGAGAGAAATAATGTTTACAAAAACTTATAGAATCTCACATCAGAAAGGGTGAAGTGTGAAAAATGCATAGTGATGCTACACATAGTAGCCAAAATAAAAGTTAAAGAGGCAATAAAGGCCAAAATCTTGTAGAAAGGAGATGAACTCATAATAGAATGGCTTCAAGGTCTACAATTTCAAGTTGAAATGATCGTCCAAGATGAAGGAGGATTATAGAAAATAGAAGTGAAGATCAAAGAAGAACATAAAGGAGGTTTCTAACACAAAGGCAAGGAGCAAGAGGGGCCAAATTATGGCACACCCTAATGATCCAAGCCTCCTCAGCACATGCGGAAGAAAAAAAACACCATAGTGAGAGAGAGAATGTAGAAGCTTTCATATATTTTTATCAAATAGAATGATACATGTCAGGTTGTAAGGCCTTCCTAGTAAGGGCTAGATATTACAATGAAATATAAAGGTCCTCAAACATGCGAGGATCTACCAAAAATCTCTATTCTTACTATCTTCTACCAAAACCACCCTCCTAAACTACAACCAAACAACTACATTTATACAATAGTCTACTGAACTGAGTTAGCCTTCAGATCCATAATCAATGGAAGCAATGGTCGGATCTAGAACCACAGGCTTCCCAATGATGGATTCCAACATTAAATCTACAACAATATAAATGTATAAGTTGGCCATAATAGAAACTAAAACTAAACCCGTCAGTGAGCAAGGATAACTGAGGAGTAGACAAGCAACACTAAGCACCAATGAAACAACTGACTGCCTAGGAGATAACTAACCACACTCAGTAACCAAAGGAAACCAACCAACTACTAACCAACTTGGTCAAAGAAGGAACTAAGCAACATAGATAAACTCCAAATTATTTTTGGTGACACAGGATTGCCAAGGACCTGAGATGCTCCTACATCAGACACTTGGGGTTATTTTGAAATGATTCTCTAAATCATTTGGTATGTCTAGTCTAAGTTACATCCAACTTAGACTATGAAATCCATGAACTTTTTTCCATCGGTCTATTCTTCCACTTTACTAGATATTCCACATACTATTTTCCTCTTGTACTCTTGCCAACTCTTTCCTTCAAAATCTATTCAATTTCTTCATTCTACTTCTTTGGATATTCTTTTGATACTATCACTTCTTCATTAGGTTCATGATACTCATACAAATAAAAGATGTTTAAAATCAGTGATATATCCATGTCATCAAGTAACTCAATTTCATATGCATTTCCACTGTCAAATTTCTTCAAAATCTTGCAAGGTCCAAACTTCTTCATCTTTAGCTTCCCATATGTTCCACCAGGAAACTAAACTTTCTTCAAATGAACCATCACTTCATCACCAACATCAAAATTTTATGTCTTCTTGATTTATTAGCTCTGTCTTTGTATTTCTGATTACTATCTTCTAGCTTCAGCTTCACATCTTCATGCAATGTCTTCATGTACTGAGAAAATTTTACTCCTTCAACACTTTTCTTAGTCTCATCAGCAATGTCTCTCAAATCAGATATACTTCTCCATTGTGTGCCATTCAAAATCTCAAATGGTGTCTTTCCAATACTCCTATTCACTAAATTATTGTATGCAAACTTTTCTTGTGCCAACACAAAATCCTTATTACTCGGTGTGTCTCCAACTAAGCATCTCAAAAGATTTCCCAAACTTTTGTTCACAACTTCAGTCTTTCCATCAGTTTGTGGGTGAAATGTAGAACTATATTTCAACTCAGTGCCAAATTTCTTCCAAAGGGTTTTCCAAAAATATCGAACAAATTTACTGTCTTGGTCAGAGATAATACTCCTTGATAATCCATGCAATTTGACAATTTCCTTAAATAAAAGATCTGCTACATGTACTGCATCTAATGTCTTTCTACATGGTATAAAATTTTCCATCTTTGAAAATCTATCCACAACCACAAATATGGAATCATTACCTCTTACTATTTTCAGTAAGCCAAGAACAAAGTCCATACTAATGTCAATCCAAGGTTTCTCAGGAACAACAATCAGTGTATACAATCCAGTATTCTGACTTACTCCTTTTGCAACTTGAAAACTTCCACAACTTTTCACAAATTTCTAAACATCTTTATACAATTGCAGCCAATAATATTTCTCCTTAAGCAAACTCCCATGTTTTATCAATACCAAAATGTCCAGCCAAACCACTACTATGTTTCTCCTTTATCAAATTAGTTCTCATTATTCCTCATGGTATACACAACTGAATACCTTTAAACAATAGACCTTCCTGAATAAAATATTCATCCCATTTAAGATCTTGTTGATCTTGAATAGGTGCTTTGCACTTTCTCCATGGCTCAGAAAAATTAGGGTCAAACTCATAAGAATCTCTTATCTCATCAAAACCAAGAACTTCAATTTTCATCTCGGTCATCCAAGATCTTCTTCTACTCAATGCATCAACAACTTGGTTAGTGAATCCACTCTTATGCTATATCACAAATGTGTAACTCTACAAATACTCAACCCATTTCATATGTCTCTAGTTCAACTTATTCTGACTACCCAAATATTGTAAAGCCTTATGATCAGTATACAACACAAATTCACTTAGTATCAAATAATGTCTCCATTTCTTTAGTGCTTGAACAATATCATAGAATTCTTGATCATACATGCATAATATTTCCTTCTAGCATCATTTAACTTTTCACTAAAGAAAGCAACAGGTTTACCTTCTTGACTCAACATAGCTCCAATTGCACTTCCACTTGCATCACATTCTACTTGAAATACTTTAATGAAATCAGGTAATGCCAAAATAGGTAATTCAACAACCTTCTACTTCAGAGTCTCAAAACTTCTATCAGCTCCATGTGTCCACTTGAATTCTCTTTTTTCTACTCTAATAGTTTTAGTCATAGCATTACAAATTGAACTAAAATTCCTTTAAACTTTTGGTAAAAACTTTCCAAACCATGAAATGATCTTACCTCACTAGCATTCATAGGTGTAGGCCAATTCAAAATAGCTTCAACCTTTTCAGGATCCATCTTCAAACCATTAGTTGAAATAAAAAATCCCAAATACATAATCTCCTCTTTCATGAATGAACACTTTTTCAGATTTATCAGCAACTTCTCCTCTTTCAATCTCTACAAAACTTGTCCAACATGCAACAAATGTTCTTCTCTAGTCTTATTGAATATCAGAATGTCATCAAGATATACAATCAAAAACTTACCCAATAATTTCTTTAAAACTTCATTCATCAGCCTCATAAAAGTACTCAGTGCATTAGTTAAACCAAAGGGCATAACCAACCACTCATACAAACCTTCTTTTGTCTTGAAAGTAGTGTTCCATTCATCACCTTCTCTGATTCTGATCTAATGATACCCACTTTTCAAATCAATTTTGGTGAAATAATTTTCTCCAGTCAAATTGTCCATTATGTCATCCATTCTCAGTATAGGAAACCTATACTTCATTGTTATCTTATTGATTTCTTTGGAATCAATACACATTCTCCATTCTCCATTCTTCTTAGTTACCAATACAGTAGGTACTAGACAAGGAATCAAACTTTCTCTGATCAAACCTTTCTCCAAGAACTCTTGAATTTGTCGGTTCAATTCCTAATTCTTAGTAGGTGTCAACTGATGAGGTGCCTTATTCGGTACACTAGCTCTAGGGATTAGATCCATACAATGATCAATGCTTCTTTTCAGTGGTGAAACATCAAGTACATTATTAGAAATGATATCATTGTACTCAGTGAGTAACTTGTCAATCTCGTCAAGAACATTATCCTCTATTTTCTTACTCGGTTTGTTAGGGATCGCAACAAAATATACATCATTCTTCTTCATAGAGTTAACAAACTTTCTTCCCTACATCAAACAAACTTTCATAGATGTGCAAACATTACTAATAGGTTCTTCCATCAATGATAACAAGATTTGTTTCTTTCCATCAGCCACAATAGTATACTTATGCAAACTCCCATCATATATATAGCATGTCTATCATATTGCCAAGGTCTACCCAAAAAAGTGTGACAACAATCCATAGGCATGATATCACATAACACCTTATCATAGTAGTTTCCAATCTTCAAATTCACATAGAATTGTTCACTTACCAAGAGTGTATGCACATCTTTGATCCATGAAATCAGATAGGGCTTCGGATGTACCAACCTTTCCAACTGCAATTTTGTGACCATCTCCTCAGATGCTAGATTCTCTGAGCTACCACTGTCAATGATTACCTTCCAAACTTTGTTAGAAACTCTACATCTAGTCTTGAACTAACTTTTCCTTACCGGATCTTCCTTCTTTCTTTAATTCCATAGTGCTCTCCTTACCATCAAGTTATTTTCTTTCTTAGGTTCATTCGGTGACTCTTTTTGCACCAAAGCATTTCTACTACTACCAACCTTCTTACTAGTATGTGTACATTCAAAAGATCTATGTCCTTCTTCTCCACAATTGTAACAAGTTCCTTGGAAACTTCCTCTGCCATAAACACCTCGGTAGTTACTACCTCTACCTCTAGATGAACTTTCACCTTTCCACTCAGTCTTGCCTTTGTCTAGATTTGTCTTTTCTAGTTCAGATCTACCATTTTCATCATTAGATCTACCTCTTAGTCTAGGGAATCTACCACCTCGAAATCTTTGTCTTTGTTGATGTCTTTTGTTCAATTTCTCCTCGGCCTTCAATGCAAATTGATAAGCCTCTTCAATGTTCTCCAACTTGACCATACTAATTTCCTCTTGGATGGAAACTCTCAAACCATTCAAGTATCTACCAATTCTTTTCACGTCATCTTCATCATGTCCAAATCTGATATCTAACCTATAGAATTCCTCAGTATACTCTTTTACCAAGCTATCTTTCTGCCTCAAACTTTGCATTTGTCGAACTAGGTTAATTTGATTATCACAAGGTAAGAAATTTCCTTTTAATTTTTTTACCATTTTATTCCAAACCTTGATTTTTTCTTTTCCTTTCCTCTTCCTATCCAACTGCAGATGTTCCCACCATAAGGATGCATGAATTTTCAACTTTGTGCTTGCAATCTTCACCTTCTTATTTTCAGGAATGTTTTCATACTCAAAATAATTTTCCATCTTGGTGATCCAGTCCACCAATTCATTAGAATCTAGCTTTCCACCATACTCAGGAGGATTGAAATGTGGTGTTGACTTCAGACTTTTCAAAGCCTTTAAAATATTTCTTCACCTTGATCCACAACAGGTGCAGGCTCTACATTCGCCTGTTCTTCCTCAAATTCATCATCACTAACATATTCAAGATGTCTGCCTCTTCTCTAGGATGTTTCAATAGCTTCTAACCTAGCAGAAATTTTCCTTAGCATATCTACCAATCTTGGATCTGCATCTTGCCTCCCACAAACCATCTTGACAACCCTCTACAATTGTAGGTCAGATTACAATCTGCTATCTCGCAACAATAAACTAGGGCTTCAAGAGGAACCTACAAACCTAGATTCACAGACCTAGATCAAGATCTCACTTCACTCCAATACCACCTAACACAAAGACATGGAGAAATAGGGGCCAAAAAATGGCACACTCTAATGATCCAAGCCTTCTCAACATATGTGGAAGAAAACAAACACCACAGTGAGAGAGACAATGTAGAAGCTTTCATGTATTTTCATCAAATAGAATCATACATGTCATGCTGTAAGGCCTTCTCAGTTAGGGCCAAATATTACAATGAAATACAGAGGTCCTCAAACATGTGAGGGTCTACCAATAATCTCTATTCTTACTATCTTCTATCTTCTACCAAAACTACCCTCCTAAACTACAACCAAACAACTACATTTATACAAGAGTCTACCAAACTAAGTCAACCTTCAGATCCATAATAAATGGAAGGAACAGTCATATCTAGGACCACACACTTCCAAATGATGATTTCCAACATTAAATCTATGACCCAACATAAATGTACAAGTCAGCCACAATAGAAACTAAAACTAAACCCGTCGATGAGCAAGGATAACCGAGTAGAAGACAAGCAACACCAATGCCAGTGAAACAACCGACCCCCAAGGAGATAAATGACCACACTTAGTAACCAAAGGAAACCAACCAACTACTGACCAATTCGGTCAAATTAGGAACCGAGCAACACAGACAAGCTCCAAATTATTTTTGGTGACATATGATTGCCAAGGACCCGAGATGCTCCTGCATCAGTTTCAAACTACTCAAAGGTATTCACACAAAATCACAAACAAGTGGGCAAGGAAAAGAACTTTAATTAGAGTAGTTAACATGCAAAAATAGTTCTTCAATTATGTAGATGAGTTGATAGAGTAGTCTTCCTTTCACCTGGATAAAGTACCGGATCTCCAAAAGTTGAGAAAATGCATATATAAAGCTATGGAGGAATTGCCAAGTTGGGTAGATGTAGTTAAGACCATGGCCAAAGATCATTCCCAATGGCTCATTAGGTATACAAATGTTCATATCAATAAATATGATGAACTTATTCCACTCATTACAGTTGTTATTGTCTATAAGGCAAATTTAGATAAGGAGAAGAAAACAAAGACATAAATTTATTTCCCCCTTATACTAAATTTTGATATATTTTGTATTCAATAAATGTTCACTTATCATTTATCATTTTTGGTTAGAGAGGTTGATCCATTTCAGTTACATATTTTGTAACGGTCAAACTCTGGAATCCAAATGTGCTATTTTGAAAATCAATGAAAAGGTTGGCTAAATTTTGGCGTAAAAGAACTTCATTTTTGCTAAGTCAAAAGTGTTTATGGTTGAATGCCAATGTTTTAACTATTCCATTGCATTTATCTTTTTGTTAACTTGAACGTTTCTTTATTTTGGATTTTCAGTTCATGATTAAAACTGAAGTGTTGTATTAAGATTTAATACAATCAATTAAGGGAAAATCTGAGTGTTATTCAAAATCGGGGGAGATGTTCTTGTGAGGTGTTTAGAAATAGATTGAATCATTGATCTTTTAGTTTTTCATATGTATCATCATTATTTGCTATTGTATTACCAGTTGTAGGAGCTTGTATGATTTATAAGGTCTTGAGATTGGCTAGATTTAGAGTTAAATCAATTTGCCTGAGCTAGTTCTTGTCTAAGCCTAGCTTGGAATACCTCTTTTGTTCTTGGGTTAAGAAAATTCCCCCATTAGATTAAGAAAGAAAAAAATTCATTGAAGATCAATCACTTAAGGGCGCTGTACCTACAAATTTAGAGGGAAATCAGTTATTCAGTTACATTTCCCAAGTGTTGTATTTGATTGTTTCTTTAACATTTGGGCATTTAAGAGTTAAAGTGAAAAAGAAAAATTTATTTACCAACACATACCATAAAACATAGTCTATTGTTCCTTTCAGATATCTCAGTATCCTTTTTGATAGAAGCTAGGTGTGTCTCTTTGGGTTCTACCTGATATCTAGCCACAATTCCAACAACATTAGCAATATCTGGTCTAGTGTGAGTCAGAAATTGTAATCCTCTAACCATTAATCTGTACTTGGTCTAAAAAACACACTTTGATTCATCATCAACTGTCATCTTATTACTAGTTACCATGGGTGTTCCAACTGGTTTATTGTCTTCCATTCCAAACTTTTTCAACATTTCTTTAAGATATTTAGTTTAAGAAATAAAAATGCCATCTTTTCTCTAATTTATTTGTAGTCCAAGAAAGAATTTCATTTTGCCTATCATGGACATTTCAAATTCATTTTCTATTTCTTTATAAAATTTCTCACATAGATCATCATTACCTCCAAAGATAATATCATCAACAAAAACTTCTATTATCAAAACTCCATCTTCACTAGTTTTTAAATAAAAATTATTGTCAGCATTACCTTTTATGAATCCAAGTTGAAGTAGGTATTTGTTTAACCTTTCATACCAAACCCTTGGACCTTGCTTCATCCCATATAGAGCTTTTTTCAACTTGCATACCATTTCTTCATCTTCACATAAAGGAAATCCATCAAGTTGTTCTATATATACTTCTTCAATATCTCCATTCGAGAATGCAAATTTCACATCCATCTAATACACCTTGAATTTTTTGTGTGCAACATAAGACAAGAATAATCTTACAACTTCTATTCTAGAAATAGGAGAAAATGTCTCTTCAAAGTCTATACCTTCTTGTTGTGAATAGCCTTTACATACAAGTCTTGCTTTGTTTCTTACTACAACTCATTCTTCATTCATTTTATTTCTGAAAACCCATTTAGTTCCTATCACATTTTTGTTTTTAGGTCTAGGAACCAATTCCCAATTGTTATTCTTCTTTATCTGATCTAACTCTTCTTTCATAGCATTTATCCAAAATTCATCTATGCAAGATTCATCTGTATTCTTTGGTTTAACTTGAGAAATTAAACAAATTTCTTCTCTAACCTTTGATCTAGACAATACTCCTTGATTTGTATTACCAATAATTTGTTTTTCAGGATGATTGTTCTTTACATACCCTAAAGTTTTAGGAGCCTTAGTAGCCTCATTTTTGTTATCATCAAAAGTCTCATTTTTGTATTTAGCCTCAATAATTTCTTCTTCTTCTGCAGTAGGAACTTCTTTGATCTTTGTACTCTGATTACAGTCATACATTCTCTCTTGTATTTGAAACCTTTCATCTATCTTCACATTGTTACTTTTAATCATTTTTCTTAATCTTAGATTGAAACATTTGTAAGCCTTTCTCTTAGTAGAGTAACCAAGGAAAATTCCTTCATCACTTCTAGCATCAAACCTCCCTATCTCATCATCTCTCTTGATATAGCACTTACTCCCAAAAATTCTATGATATTTTACAGTAAGAGTATGATTAAACAATAATTCATGAAGAGTCTTACTTGTACCTTCTCTAATTTGAATTTTGTTCAATGTGTACACCGTTGTCCCAACAGCCTCTCTCCAATGTACATGAGATACATTTCCTTCAAGAAACATTGACCTAGGAGCATCAAGTATAGTCCTATTTCTTTGTTCATCTATCCCATTCTATTATGGAGTCCTAGGAGTAGATGTTTGTCTTTGTATTCCATTCTCTTCATAGTATGAGTTGAATAAGTCTAAAGTAAATTCTCCACCTCTGTTTGATCTTAAACATTTTATATTTAAACCTGATTCATTTTCTACTTTTTCCTTGAATAACTTGAATTTATCAAATGCTTCTAATTTCTCTTTTAAGTAAGTAACCCACATTATTCTAGAAAAGTCATAAAAAAAGAAGTTTGAAATACCTTTCACCATAGTATGATTTTGTCCTTGTTGGTCCACATAGGTCTATATGTACCAGATCCAACTTTTCTTTTGATGTATATGCTTTTATTTTATAACTGCTTCTAGTTTGTTTTCCCATAACACATTCTCTACATACAGTGTGATGCAGGAGCATCTTGGGTCCTTGGCAATCTTGTGTCACCAAAAATATATTTGAGTTTGTTTGTGTTGCTCGGTTCCTACTTTGACCAAGTTGGTTCGGTGTTGCTCCATTTTCTTTATTCACCATTGTTGGTCAGTCATCTCTTTGGTGCTTAGTAATTTCCCTAGTGCTCGGTGATGCTTGTCTCACGCTTAGTTGGCTTTTCTTACCGATGGGTTTATTTGAGTTTTTGTTGAGGCCAACTTGTGCATTAATTATGCATCATAGATTTAATGCTGGTATCCATTATTGGGAAGTGTGTGGTCCTAGATTTGACTGTTCCTTCTATTGATTATGGATTTGAAGGCTGACTCAGTTTGGTAGCTTCTTGTATAAATGTAGTTGTTTGGTTAGAGTTTAGAGATTCAGTTTTGGTAGAAGATTAGAGATTATTTGTAGATCCTCGCATGTTGGAGGACTTCTATAATTCATTGTAATATCTGGCCAAAATTGGGAAGGCCTTACAGCCTGACATGTATGAATCAATTTGAAATAATATGTGAATGATCTCATATTTTCTCTCTCCCACTATGTTGTTTTTGCTTCCGTATGTTGTTGAGTAAGGTGGTTCAGGTTAGGGTGTGCCATCTCTTGGCCCCTCCTACCCTCTCTTACATTAGGTAGTATTAGAGAGAGGTGAGATCTAGATCTAGGTTTGTGAATCTAGATTTGATGGTTCCTTCTTGTGAAGCCCTAATTGAATTGTTGTGGGGTAGTAGATTACGATTTGACCTATAGTTGTAGAGGGTTTTAAAGATGGTTCATGGGAGGTGAGAGTTGGATCTAGGATTGGCAGACATGTTGAGACAAATTGCTGCTAGATTGGAAGCTATTGAAACATCCTAGAGAGGAGGAAGACATCTTGAAGATGTTAGTGATGATGAAATTGAGGTAGAACAAGGTGATGTATAACTTGTACCTATGATGGATCAGGGTGAAGAAATATTTTTGAAGGCTTTGACAAGTTTGAAGTCTAAACCACACTTTAATCATCTTGAGTATGGTGGAAAGTTGGATTCTGATGAATTGGTGGATTGGATCACTGACATGGAAAAGTATTTTGATTCTAAAAATGTACCTAAAGATAAGAAAGTGAAAATTGCAAGCACAAAGTTGAAAAGTCATGCATCCTTATGGTGGAAACATCTATAGCTAGACAGGCAAAGAAAAAATCAAGGTATGGAGTAAAATGGTGAATAAATTGAAAGGAAAGTTCTTACCTTGTGATTATCAGATTAACCTAGTTAGGCAAATGCAAAGTTTGAGGTAGAAAGATAGCTCGGTAAAGGATTATACCGAGGAATTCTATAGATTAGATATCAGATCTAGACATGATGAAGATGATGTGGAAAGAATCACTAGATACTTGAATGGTTTGAGAGTTTCTATCCAAGAAGAAATTATTTTGGTCAAATTGGATAACATTGAAGAGGCTTATCAATTTGCATTGAAAGCTGAGGAGAAATTGAATAAGGGACATGAGAAAAGTCAAAGAGGTAGAGGTGGTAGATTCCCTAGAGGAAGAGGTAGATCTCATGGTGAAAATAGTATATCTAAACCAGAAAAGATAACTCTGGATAAAGACAAGACTGAGTGGAAAGGTGAAAGTTCATCTACAGTCAGAGGCAGTAATTTACCAAGGTGGCTATAGTAGAGGTAGTTTCTGAGGAACTTGTTACAATTGTGGAGAAGAAGGACATTAATCATTTGAGTGTACACATGCAAGTAAGAAGGTTGGTAATAGTAGGAATTCTTTGGTACAAGAAGAATCACCGAATGAGCCTGAGAAGGAAAATAACTTGATGGTAAGAAGAGAACTTTGGAATGAAGGTAAAAAGGAAGATCCGGTAAGGAAAATTTTGTTCAAGACCAGATGTAGAGTTTCTGATAAAGATCGGAAGTTAATCATTGATAGTGGTAGCTCAGAGAATCTAGCATCTGAAGAGATGGTCACAAAGTTGAAGTTGGAAAGGTTGAAACATTTGAAGCCCTATCAGATTTCATGGATCAAATATGAGCAAACACTCTTGGAAAGTGAACAATGTTATGTGAACTTGAAGATTGGAAGGTACTATGATAAGGTGTTATGTGATATCATGCCTTTGGATTATTGTCATATTTTGTTGGGTAGACCTTGGTAATATGATAGACATGCTATATATGATGAGAGATTACATAAGTATACTATTTGGGATGATGGGAAAAGATAAATCTTGTTATATTTGATGGAAGAACCTATTAGTAATGTTTGCACATCTGTGAAAGTTTTGTTGATGGAAGGAAGAAAGTTTGTTAAGGATTTAAAGAGAAATGATGTATGTTTTTCTATGATTCCTAACAAACTGAGTAAGAAAATAGAGGATAATGTCCCTGAGGAAATTGATAAGTTACTCACCGAGTACAGTGAAATAATTTCTAACAATGTACTTGATGGTTTTCCACCAAAGAGAAGCATTGATCATTGTATGGATCTTATCCCTGGAGCTAGTTTACCAAATAAGGCATCTCATCGGTTGACACCTACCGAGAATTAAGAATTGAACCGATAGATTCAAGAGTTGATGGAGAAAGGTTTGATCAAAGAAAGTTTAAGTCCTTGTGTAGTACCTATGGTATTGGCACCTAAGAAGAATGGAGAATGGTGAATGTGTATTGATTCCAGAGCAATCAACAAGATAATAGTGAAGTATAGGTTTCCTATACCGAGAATGGATGATACAATGGATAGTTTGACTAGAGAAAAGTATTTGACCAAGATTGACTTGAAAAGTGGGTATCATTAGACCAAAATTAGAGAAGATGATGAATGGAACACTACTTTCAAGACAAAAGAAGGTTTGTATGAGTGGTTGGTTATGCCTTTTGGTTTAACTAATGCACCGAGTACTTTTATGAGGTAGATGAATGAAGTTTTGAAGAAATTCTTGGGTAAGTTTTTGATTGTATATCTTGATGATATTCTGATATTCAATAAGACCAGAGAAGAATATTTGTTGCATGTTAGAAAAGTTTTGCAGAGATTGAAAGAAGAAAAGCTGCTGATAAATCTAAAAAAGTGTTCATTCATGAAAGAGGAGATTGTGTATTTGGGATTTGTGATTTTAGCTGATGGTTTGAAAATGGATCTTGAAAAGGTTGAAGCTATTTTGAATTGGCCTACATCTGTGAATGCTAGTGAGGTAAGATCATTTCATGGTTTTGCAAGTTTTTATCAAAAGTTCATTAGAAATTTTAGTTCAATTTGTATGACTGAGACTATGAGAGGAGACAAAAGAGAATTCAAGTGGACACATGGAGCTGATAAAAGTTTTGAGACTCTGAAGAAGAATGTTACTAAATTGCCTATTTTTGCATTTCCTAATTTCAATAAGGTATTTCAAGTGGAATGTGATGCAAGTGGAAGTGCAATTGTAGCTGTGTTGAGTCAAGAAGGTAAACCAGTTGCTTTATTTAGTGAAAAGTTAAATGATGCTAGAAGGAAATATTCTATGTATGATCAAGAATTCTATTCTATTATTCAAGCACTAAAGAAATGGAGACATTATTTGATACCAAGTGAATTTGTGTTGTATACCAATCATAAGGCTTTATAGTATTTGGGTAGTCAAAATAAGTTGAATCGGAGACATATGAAATGTGTTGAATATTTAAAGAGTTATACATTTGTGATAAAGCATAAGAGTGGAGTCACTAACCGAGTTGCTGATGCATTGAGTAGAAGAAGATCTTTGATGATCGAGATGAAAATTGGAATTCTAGGCTTTGATGACACAAGAGATTCTTATGAATTTGATCTTGATTTTTTTGAGTCGTGGAGAAAGTGCAGAGCACCTATTCAAGATCAACGGAGTAATAAATGGGATGAATATTTTATGCAAGGAGGTATGTTTTTTAAAGGTATTCAGTTGTGTATATCAAGAGGATGAATGAAAATTAATTTGATAAAAGAGAAACATAGTAGTGGTTTGGTTGGACATTTTGGAGTTGATAAGACATTTAATTTTCTTAAGGAGAAATACTTTTGGCCACAATTATATAAAGATGTTTAGAAATTTGTGAAAAGTTGTGGAGTTTTTCAAGTTGCAAAAGGAGTAAGTCATAATACTAGATTGTATACACTGATTACTATACCTGAGAAACCTTGGATTGACATTGTTAGAGATTTTATAGCAAGCCAGTACTGACTATATGTTTGTCATTGATGACAACATATGTAAAGTAGCATGCGTGGTAAAATTATGTAGTAAGCTTTCAGTAAATGTAGCATGGATGTGATATCAACATGATATCATGGGTGTAGAGGTTAAATGTTAGTATAGATAGTTATATAGGAGCTTGTGTTAGCAGTGTTCCTAACAGAGTAACAAGAAGTGTTTTGTGTATGGTTGTCCATATAGTTATCATGGAGCCTTGTGTGCTTGGATATATTTTGAAGAAAAATTAGTGATGTTACATTCATGGATGTAGAGTCTGATGATCAATATAAGTGAAGTTATGCAGTTGCTATTCACTAGTAGCAATTTTCTGTGTTTATTGAGAAGAGCTGATAGAGATTATATTGGTTCTAGAGTTGCACCTATCATTTTAGTATGCACCCTTGATTTTGAGCTTAGAGAAGAGTTATTGATGTTTGGTTAAGAGCCCATGAAGGAATTCAGCTTGAGGAGAAAGATACAATTGTTTCGGTAGAGCTGACAGTATGTAGCATGCATCTACAATTATCTTATCAGACAAGTCCTAGAATGTGTTGCGTGTTTAGTAGAGTTGACTGAATTGTTATTGGAGTTTGTTATGGTTTCTCTAATATGATTTCAAGATGGTTCTATTAAGCTGACTTGATTATATTATTTAGAGGAAAGATATTTATAGGTAGTCATTTGTGATTTCTTGAGTGTGGTTCATGGTTGCTAGTAAGAGCAGAGAAGAGTGTGCAAACTATTGAGCCATCAGAAGAAGGTCTATGTGACCAAGTAAAGTATTTGTGCTATACATTGGAATTGATCCTGATAGCAGGTCAAAGTGCAGTTCACCAAGATTTAGATATAGTGTATATCTGTTAAACAGAAGGTTGTAGCCTTTACCCCTTTGATCGGTGTGCTCTTGGATAGTGCGTCCTCTCCTCTAACAAGGACTATTTTAAAAGAATCCTAATAGGTTCTGACCCTTGACCAGGTCAACTATACTAAATATATTGTAAAGAAACTCCTAACAGGGTTAAGGATCTTCTAACAAGGATCATAATACACTAGTGCAGAATATTAGTGGGTGTCAATTCCCACTAGGGTTTTTACCTATTTGGGTTTCCCCATAACCAAAATATTGGTGTTGTGTTCAAGTGTTCTTTCATTGTGTTTATGCTTTATGTTTAAGTATACTTAATTGGATAAAGAATTGAAACTTGTAGATAACTGATTCACCCCCCAACCCTCTCAGTTATCTCTTGGGACTATTCCTAACAATTGGTATCAGAGCCAAGTGCCTCAAAGAGAAATTTTAATAGCTTGAGGTTGAACAGATGGTATTCTTTAGAAAAGAAAGTCCTAAGTTTGATGGAGAGAATTATTTTGATTGGAAGAACAAGATGGTGACTCACTTGCAGTGCATTGTTTTTGAAGTTTTTGATGTAACTATCAAAGCAGTAAATATTCCTACTTTAAAAGACCTTGTAAAGGATGACTCTAGTGATAAGTGAAAGGAATTATTTCATCAGAATGCAATAGCCAAAGAAGCCCTTATCAATTCCCTTTCTGATAGTGAATTTTTAGAAATAAAGAAAGTAGATACATCCCACAAAATATGGAAGTACCTAGAAGACATATTTGAAGGAGACAAACAAGAAAAGGGTGCATGCAAAAAGACATGGAAGAAAAGATAAAATGCATTAGAGATGCTTCTTGAAGAAAATATTAGAGCTTACAATCAAAGGATCAATGAAGCATTTGCTAGAATCAAGAACAAAGGTGGAGAGATCTCAGTGGAAGACATTATAGACAAATTGATGAATACTCTCACTCTAGAATATGAAATCAAGATCAACATCCCTGATGAGACCATGCAACTTACATCAAATTTCAAGAGATAGACTTTGATTAGAAAAATATTAGCTTTTGAGATTTCAAGAATGAAGACAGAACCTAAAAGTGAGACAGCCTTCAAAGCAACAGTTCATGGTAAGAAATCTGCAAACACTTTTGGTAATTTTAATGATGATGATGAAGAGAAAACACTAGATGATTTCATTGCTATGATTTCCAAAAGAGAAAAGAAAGGAAAAGGAAAATATGAAGGTCAATTACCATTTAAATGCTTTTCATGTAATAAGATTGGTCACTTTTCATCTAAATGTCCCTTAAGAACTAGAAAGTTAAAAAATGACTACAAGCCTAAATTCTCTAAGGAATGTTACTATGTTGGAGATGGAGTTTTAGATGATGACTCAGCTGAAGAAGAAATTGGATTTATTGCTATCATAGAGAAAATGAACAATAAAATAGATCATGAAGACAACAAGGAGAATCAAGAGCTAGCATTGATTTCACAAGCTGATATAAGGAAAGACTTGATTATAGATAGTGGTTGTTCACATCACATGATAGGTGATAAAGGTAGGTTTGTTCATCTAGACAAATACAATGGTGGCATGGTTAAATTTGGAGATAACACTCCTAAACCCATAGTTGGTAGAGAAGCCATCACCTTGGATGGAAAGAATAGTACTGATGATGTTCTCTATGTAGATGGTTTGAACAATAACCTTCTTAGTGTTGGATAGTTACTTGGAAAAGGTTATTAGTTGGAGTTCAAAGATGAAAAATGCATCATTAATAAAAAGGATAGTGTTATGATTGCATTAGGCTCAAATACTAAAGGTAATGTTTTTCGACTTAATTTAGAAGCAAGTTGTTTTGTTGCTAAATTTGATGACAGTTGGTTGTGGCATAAAAGACTATGTCATATCAATTTTGATAACATAGTAAAGATAAGAAATGTAAAGGCAGTAAGAGATCTACCTAGCATAGAAAAACTAGTTGATACTATATGCAGGGAATGTGTGATGGGAAAGCATGTGAGAAACTCATTCAGGAGAAAGCACAATTCAATAGAGAACAAGTTGGATCTGATTCATACAGACCTATGTGGTCCAACTCAAACAAGTTCATACTATGGTGAAAGGTATTTCATTTTTTTTGTTGATGATTATACTAGGATGATGTGGGTTGCATTCTTGAAAGATAAGTCAGAAGCATTTGAGAAGTTCAAAATATTCAAAGCTAAGGTTGAAAATGAATTTGGACTAAAGATAAAATGTTTGAGATTAGATAGATGAGGAGAATTCACATCTGATAGATTCTATAAGAACTGTGAAGAACATGGCATAAAGAGATAGTTGAGTGCACCTAGAACCCCTCAATAGAATGGAATTGTAGAAAGAAGGAATAGGATCATCCTTGATACAGTGCGCACCATCATGATTGAAGGAAAAGTTGCACACACCTATTGGAGAGATGTGGTCAATACAACAGTCTACATGATCAATATACTTCAATTGAGGCCTAGCACTAACAAAACACCATATGAGCTATGGTTTGGTAATGTTATGATAGTAAAATACTTCAAAATCTTTGGAAGCAAGTGCTACATCAAGAGGGATGAAGCAATAGGAAAGTTAGATGCAAGAAGTGATGAAGGTATTTTCCTTGGTTACTCTACTAAAAGTAAAGCTTATAAATGTTTCAATTTAAGATTGAAAAAGATCATTGAAAGTGCTAATGTTAAGATTGATGAAAAGTTTATGGTTCAAGAAAGATATCATGATTACTCACCCATGATTGAAGAAGAACCTAGACCCTCCACTAGTGAGATAGTTATTGAAGAAATGTTTGATAGTATTGATGTGTTATTCAGTGACCTTGAGACAAGTGAAGAAGAAACTCCTAAGGCTGATGAGTCAGCATCACCTAAGGTTCCAAAGTTTACATCTAGAAACCATTCCAAGAAAGACATCATTGGTGATCAGAGTGGCAAAGTCTTAACAAGATCACAAGCAAAGAACTCAGCCAACAGTGAAGTGGTATGTTTACTATTTCAGATTGAAACTTTAAGTGTTGAAGATGCTTGTAATGATTTAGATTGGCATGATGCTATGAAAGAACTTGATCAAATTATTAAGAATGACACTTGGGAACTGGTCCCAAGACCTAGTGATAAGAATGTGATTGGAACAAAGTGGATATTCAGGAACAAGATGAATGAAGATGGTATAGTTGTAAGAAATAAAGAAAGGTTAGTATGTAAAGGATATGCGTAAAGAGAAGGCATTGATTATTTAGACACATTTGCACCTATGAGTAGATTAGAAGCTATTAAGTTGTTTCTAGCTTATGGTACAGTAAAAAACTTCAAAGTTTATCAGATGGATGTAAAGGCAACATTTCTAAATGGAGATTTGAAAGAAGTATACATTGAGCAGCCAAAAGGATTCACCTTATCAAACAAACCTGATATGGTATGCAGATTGAAGAATGCCCTCTATGGACTTAAGCAAGCCCCTAGAGAATGGTATGAGAGACTAGATGGATATCTAACAAAGATTGGATTCAAGAAAGGAGCAATAGAGTGTAATCTATTCATAAGAGAGACATCTGAAGGTTTACTACTTGTAGCTATATTTGTTGATGACATTATCTTTGGAGGTAATGACAAACTTAGTGCTGAATTTGCTAAGGAGATGCAAAATGAATATGAGATGAGTATGATTGGACCTATCAAATACTTTTTTGGATTGAATATGCAATAGATAGAGAAATTTATTTTCATTAATTAGTCCAAGTATGTGAAAGAAATATTAAATAAATTCAAGATGGATGATTGCAAACTGGTAGGGACACCTATGATAATAGGATGCAAACTTACAAAAGAAGATGACTCACTAGTAGTAGATATAACATTGCACAAGTCTATGATTGGAAAACTTATTTATCTTACTCAGACCAAATTTGATATTTCCAATGCAGTTGGCATAGTTGGAAGATTTGCAGTAGAGCCTAAACAAAGTCACCTCATGGTAGTAAAATGGATATTCAGATATTTGCAAGGCACTATAGACTATGGTCCATGATATCCAAATTTAGAAAATGTTGAACTCCATGTGTACATTGATTTAGATTGGGTAGGATGCATTGATGATAGAAAGAGTACATCAGGTGGAGTAGTGTTTCTTGGTGATAGACTTGTCACTTGGAAAAGAAAGAAACAAAATTGTATTTATCAATCAATAGTAGAAGTTGAGTATGTTGCAATAGCCTGAAATTTTTCTACAATTGTTTTGATCAAGCAGATGATAAAGGATTTTGGAATTTAGATTGATTATCCTATTGTTATTCACTTTGATAACACTAGCACCATAAATATGTTGAAGAACCCTATGATGCATGCAAAGACAAAGCACATTGAGATCAAGTATCACTTCCTAAGAGAGAAAGTGGCAGAGAAAGAAATCAAGCTAGACTATGTGAGTACTAAAGATTAGTTGGCAGACATATTCACAAAGCCCTTGCCAAAGGATACTTTTGAGTATCTCAGGGAGAAGTTGGGAGTAATTCCCTTCCCTGATTCTGCTTAGAAGAAAGAAGGACAAGCATCAGTCCTTAGGGACTGATGGATGGTTGACTACTCTACTTCTAGAGTAGTATCGGTGGTTAAACTAATTAGCTCCCTTTTCCATTGATGTCAAAGGGGGAGTAATATATAGTCATGAAAAACATAAGTAAAAAGAGGAGTAATATACCAAGGGGGAGTATTATTCATTAATTACAATAGTCCAATTGAGGAAATGGAGAATATTGAAGAATATTGCAATAGATGGAGGATTCATCCTTGGGGGAGTTTTAAAGAGGAAATGGAAAATGTTATAAACAAATTATTCATTTTGATTGGTGGAGTTTTTCATTCCATATGTTGGCATCAATGCCAAAGGGGGATATTATTGGAGATTTGCTAGCAAGCCAATACTGATTGTATGTTTGTCATTGATGAAAAAATATGGAAAGTAGCATGCATGGAAGAATTATGTAGTATGATTTTTCTATATGTAGCATGGACATGATATCAACATGATATCATGGGGGTAGAGGTTAACTGTTAGTATAAACTATTATATAATAGCTTGTGACAGCAGTGTTCCTTACAAAGTAAGAGGCACTATTCTATGTATGGTTGTCTGTACAATTATCATGGAGCCTTGCATGATTGGATATATGTTGAAGACATATTAGTGATGTTACATTAATGGATGTAGAGTTTGATGATTAGTAGAAGTGAAGTTATGCAGTCACTATTCACCAGTAGCAATTTTTTGTGTTTATTCAGAAGAGCCGACAAAGATTATATTGGTTTTGGAGTTGCGCCTATAATTTTAGTATGTGCCCTTGATTTTGAGCTTAGAGAAGAGTTATTGATGTTTGGTTAAGAGTGCATGAAGTAATTTAGCTTGAGGAGAAAGATACAGTTGTTTTGGTAGATCCGACAGTGTGTAGCGTGCATCCACAATTATCTTATTGGATAGGTCCCAAAATGTGTTGCGTGCTTAGTAGAGCTGATTGAATTGTTATTAGATTTTGTTATGGTTTCTCTAATATGATTTCAAGATGGTTCTAAAAATTTGACTTGATTATATCATTTAGAGGAAAGATATTTATAGGCAGTCATTTTTGATTTCTTGAGTGTGGTTCATGGTTGCTAGTAAGAGCAGAGGAGAGTGTGGGAAGTGTTGAGCCATCAAAAGAAGGTCTATGTGACCAAGTAAAGTATTTGTGCTATACATTGGAACTGATCCTGACAATAGGTCAAAGTGTAGTTCACCAAGATTTAGATATACTGTATATCTGTTAAACAAAAGGTTGTAGCCTTCATCCCTTTTAGCAATGTGCTCTCGGATAGTGCGTCCTCTCCCCTAATAGGGAATATTTTAAAAATCTCCTAATAGGGTCTGACCCTTGACCAGGTCTACTATACTAAATATATTGCAAAGCAACTCCTAACAGGGTTAAGGATCTTCTAACAAGTATCATAATACACTAGTGTAGAATATTAGTGGGTGTCAATTCCCACCAGGGTTTTTACCTATGTGGGTTCCCTCGTAACCAAAATATTGGTGTTGTGTTCAAGTGTTCTTTCATTGTGTTTATGCTTTATGTTTAAGTATACTTAATTGGATAAATAATTGAAACTTGTAGATAATTG
The DNA here is from genome assembly GCA_027943335.1 of Chamaecyparis obtusa. Lineage (NCBI taxonomy): Eukaryota > Viridiplantae > Streptophyta > Pinopsida > Cupressales > Cupressaceae > Chamaecyparis > Chamaecyparis obtusa. The sequence continues at coordinate 3,694,306 of BSBK01003243.1, read as the reverse complement.
ATTCATCCCCCCCACTCTCAGTTATCTCTTGGGACTATTCCTAACAGACATCAGTATGGATTTTGTTCTTGGCTTACTGAAGATGGTAAGAGGTAATGATTCTATATTTGTAGTTGTGGATAGATTTTCTAAAATGGCACATTTCATACCTTGTAGAAAGACATTAGATGCAGTACATGTAGTAGATCTTTTCTTTAAGGAAATTGTCAGATTGCATGGATTATCGAGGAGTGTTATCTCTGACCGAGATAGTAAATTTGTTGGATACTTTTGGAAGACTCTTTGGAGAAAGTTGGGTATCAAGTTGAAATATAGTTCTACATTTCATCCACAAACTGATGGACAAATAGAAGTTTTGAATAGAAGCTTGGGTAATCTTTTGAGATGTTTAGTTGGAGACACACTAGGTAATTGGGATTCTATGTTGGCACAAGAAGATTTTTCATATAATAATTTAGTGAATAGGAGTATTGGAAAAACATCTTTTGAGATTGTAAATGACATACAGCTAAGAGGTATATCTAATTTGAGAGACATTAATGATGAAAGAAAGAGATGTGTTGAAGGAGTAAAATTTGCTAAGTACATGAAGACATTGCATGAAGATGTGAAGCTTAAATTGGAAATGAGTAATAAAAAATACAAAGACAGAGTTGATAGATCAAGAAGACATAAGACTTTTGATGTTGGTGATGAAGTGATGGTTCATTTGAAGAAAGATAGATTTCTTGTTGGAACATATGGGAAGTTGAAGATGAAGAAGTTTGGACCTTGCCAGATTTTGAGAAAATTTGATAGTGGAAATGCATATGAAGTTGTGTTACCTGATGACATGGATATTTCACCTATATTCAACATTGCTGATTTGTAAGAATTTCATCAATCTAAATAAGACATGGTAGTACCAATGAATTATCCTAAGAAGAAGAATGAAGAGGTTGAGCATATTTTGAAATAGAGAATTGGCAGAAGTACATGAGGAAAATAGTATATGGAATATCTGGTTGTTGGACATTTTCTAGTAAGCTAGTATTGACTGTATGTTTGTCATTGATGACAACATATGGTAAGTAGCATGTGTGAAAGACTTATGTAGTAAGCTTTTAGTATATGTGGAATGGACATGTTATCAACATGATATCATGGGCGTAGAGGTTAACTATTAGTATAGATAATTATATAGCAGCTTGTGTTAGCAGTGTTCTTGATAGAGTAACAAGTAGTGTTCTATGTGTGGTTATCTGTACAGTTATCATGGAGCCTTGTGCATTTGGATATGTGATGAAGACATGTTAGTGATGTTAAATTCATGGAAATAGAGTCTGATGATTAGTATAAGTGAATTTATGCAGTCACTATTCACCAGTAGCAGTTTCCCATGTTTGTTCAGAAGAGTCGACAGAGATTATATTGGTTCTAGAGTTGTGCCTATCATTTTGGTATGCACCCTTGGATTAGAGCTTGGAGAAGAGTTATTAAGGTTTGATTAAGATCATATGAGGTAATTCATCTTGAGGAGAAAGATCCAGTTGTTTTCATAGAGCTGACAGTGTGTAGTGTGCGCCTACAATTATCTTATTAGATAGTTCCCAGAATGTGTTGTGTGCTTAGTAGAGCTGACTAAATTATTATTGGAGTTTTTTATGACTTCTCTAATATGATTTCAAGGTGGTTCTAATAGGCTAACTTGATTATATCATTTAGAGGAAAGATATTTATAGATAGTCATTTGTGATTGCTAGAGCATGGTTCAGAGTTGATTATGAAGAGTAGAGCAAAGTGTGTGAAGTGTTGAGCCATCAGAAGAAGGTCTATGTGACCAAGTAAAGTATTTTTGATCTACATTGGAACTGATCTAGATAGCAGGTCAAAGTGTAGTTCACCAAGATCCAGATATAGTGTATATTTGTTATTCATAAGGTTGTAGCCTTCACCCATTTGAGCAGTGTGCTCTCGGACAGTGTGTCCTCACCTCTAATAGGGTTAATTGTAAAAGAATCCTAATAGGGTCTGACACTTGACCAGGTCTACTATACTAAATATATTGTAAAGCAATTCCTAACAGGGTTAAGGATCTTCTAACAAGGACCATAATACACTAGTGCAGAATATTAGTGGGTGTCAATTCCCATCAGGGTTTTTACCTATTTGGGTTTCCCTGTAACCAAAATATTGGTGTTGTGTTGAAATATTATTTCATTGTGTTTATCATTTATGTTTAAGTATACTTAATTGGATAAATAATTCAATCTTTTAGATAACTAATTCACCCCCCCTCTCAGTTATCTCTTGGGACTATTCCTAACAATTGGTATCAGAGCCTAGTGCCTCGGAGAGAAATTTTAATAGCTTGAGGTTGATCAAATGGAATTCTTCAAAAAATAATGTCCTAAGTTTGATGGAGATAATTATCTCTATTTGAAGAACAAGATGGTGCCTCATTTGAAATGCATTTCTTTTGAAGTTTTTGATGTAACTATCAAAGCAGTCAAGATCCCTACTTTAGAAGACCTTGCAAAGGATGATACTACTGAAAAGAAAAAGAAATTTTTTCATTATAATGCAATAGCCAAAGAAGCCCTTATCAGTGCTCTATTTGATAGTGAGTTTTTAGAAATAAAGAAAGTAGATACAACCCACAAAATATGGAAGTACCTAGAAGACATATTTGAAGGAGACAAACAAGAAAAGGATGCACATAGAAAAACATGGAAGAAAAGATGCAATGCATTAGAGATTCTACCTAAAGAAAACATTAGAGCTTATAATCAAAGGATCAATGAAGTAGTTGCTGGAATCAAGAAAAATGGTGGAGAGATCTCAGAGGAAGACATTATGGACAAGTTGATGACTACTCTCACTCCAGAATATGAAAACAAGATCAACATCCTTGATGAGACCATGCAATTTACATCAAATTTCAAGAGAGAGACCTTGATCAGCAAAATCTCAACTTTTGAGATTTCAAGATTGAAGACAGAACTTAAAAGTGAGATAGCCTTCAAAGCAACAGTTCATGGTAAGAAATATGAAAACACTTCTAGTAGTTTTGATGATGATGATGAAGAGAATACACTAGATGATTTCATTGCTATGATTTCCAAAAGAGAAAAGAAAGGAAAAGGAAAATATGAAGGTCAATTGCCATTTAAATTCTTTTCATGTAATAAGATTGGTCACTTTGCATCCAAGTGTCCTAGAAGAGCTAGAAAGTTCAAATATGACTATAATCCCAAATACTCTAAGGAATGTTACTATGCTAGAGATGGAGTTTTAGATGATGACTCAGCTTAAGAAGAAATTGGATTCATTTCCATTATAGATAAAACGAATAATAAGATAGACCATGAAGATGAGAAAGAGGAACAAGAGCTAGCATTGATTTCACAAGCTGATATAAGGATAGACTGGATTATAGATAGTGGTTGTTCACATCACATGATAGGTGATAAAGACATATTTGTTCATCAAGAAAAATGCAATGGTGGCATGGTTAGATTTGGAGATAACACTCCTAAACCCATCATTGGTAGAGGAGCCATCACCTTGGATGGAAAGAATAGTATTGATGATGTTCTTTATGTCGATGGTTTGAAACATAACCTACTAAGTGTTGGGTAGTTACTTAACAAAGGTTATAGATTGGAATTCAATGGAAACAATTACATCATTAACAACAAAGAAGGAGAAATAATTGCATCAAGATCAAAGACTAAAGGTAATGTTTTTTAGCTTAATCCAGAAGCAAGTTGTTTTGTTGCTAAATTAGATGACAGTTGGTTTTGGCATAAAAGTCTGTCATATCAATTTTGATAACATAGTAAAGATAAGAAATGTAAAGGTGGTAAGAGATCTACATAGCATAGCAAAGCTAGTTGATACAGTATGTAGGGAATGTGTGATGGGAAAGCATGTGAGAGACTCATTCAGGAGCAAGCACAATTCAGTAGAGAACAAGTTGGATTTGATTCATATAGACCTATGTGGTCCAACTCAAACAAGATCATACTATGGTGAAAGGTATTTCATTTTATATGTTGATGACTATACTAGAATGATGTGGGTTGCATTCTTGAAAGATAAGTCAGAAGCATTTGAGAAGTTCAAAATATTCAAAGCTAAGGTTGAGACTGAATCTGGACTAAAGATAAAATGTTTGAGATCTGACAGAGGAGGAGAATTCACCTCTGACATATTCTATGAGTACTATGAAAAATATGGCATCAAGAGGTAGTTGAGTGCACCTAGAACCCCTCAGTAGAATGTAATTGTAGAGAGAATGAATAAGATCATCCTTGATATAGCACGCACCATCATGATTGAAGGAAAAATTGCACGCACCTATTGGAGAGATATAGTCAATACAATAGTCTATACCATTAATAGAATTCAATTGAGGCCTGGTGCAGACAAAACACCATATGAGCTATGGTTTGGTAATGTTCCCACAGTAAAATACTTTAGAATATTTGGAAGAAAATGCTACATCAAGAGAGATGAAGTAGTAGTTAAGTTTGATGCATGAAGCAATGAAGGTATTTTACTTGGTTACTCTACTAAAAGTAACGCTTCTAGATGTATCAATTTAAGATTGAAAAAGATCATTGAAAGTGCTCATGTTAAGATTGATGAAAATTTTATGGTTCAAGAAAGATATCATGATTACTCACCCATGATTGAAGAAGAACCCAGACCCTCCACTAGTGAGACAATTATTGAAGAGATGTTTGTCTATATTGATGCATCATTTAATGACCCTAAGACAAGTGAAGAAGAAACTCCTAAGGAAGATGAGACAGTATCACTTAAAGTTCCAAAGTTTACATCTAGAAACCATTCCAAGAAAGACATCATTGGAGATCAGAGCGGAAAATTCTTAACAAGATCACAAGAAAAGAACTCAGCTAGCAATGAGGTGGTATGTTTACTATCTCAGATTGAACCTTTAAGTGTTGAAGATGTATGTAATGATTCAGTTTGGCATGATGCTATGAAAGAAGAACTAGATCAGATTATTAAGAATGACACTTGGGAATTGGTCCCAAGACCTAGTGATAAGAATGTGATTGGAATGAAGTGGATATTTAGAAAAAAGATGAGTGAAGATGGTACAGTAGTAAGAAATAAAGAAAGTTTAGTATGTAAGGGATATGCACAAAGAGAAGGCATTGATTATTCAGACACATTTGCACTTGTGAGTAGATTAGAAGCTATTAATTTATTTCTAGCTTATGCAATAGTCAAAAAATTCAAATTTTATTAGATGGATGTGAAATCAGCATTCTTGAATGGAGATTTGAAAGAAGGAGTATACATTCAGTAGCCAAAAGGATTCACCTTTTCAGACAGACCTGATATGGTATGTAGATTGAAGAAGGCCCTCTATGGACTTAAGCAAGCCCCTAGAGTATGGTATGAGAGACTAGATGGATATCTAACAAAGATTGGATTCAAGAAAGGACCAACAGACTATAATCTATTCATAAGAGAGACATCTAGAGGTTTGCTACTTGTAGCTATATTTATTGATGACATTATCTTTGGAGGTAATGAAAAACTTAGTGCTGAATTTGCTAAGGAAATTCAAAGTGAATTTGAGATGAGTATGATTCGACCTATCAAATACTTTTTGGGATTGAATGTGCAGTAGACAGAGAAAGGTATTTTCATTAATTAGTCCAAGTATGTGAAAGAGATATTAAATAAATTCAAGATGGATGATTACAAGCCAGTATGCTAACTAGATGCAAGCTTACAAAAGAAGATGACTCACTAGCAGTAGATATAACATTGTACAAGTCTACAATTGGAAAACTTATTTATCTTACTTAGACCAGACCATATATTTCCAATGTAGTTGGCATAGTTGGAAGATTTGCAGCAGAGCCTAAACAAAGTCACCTCATGGCAATAAAAAGAATATTTAGATACTTGCAAGGCACTATAGAATATGGTCTATGGTATCCAAATTCACAAAATATTGAGCTTCATGTATATACTGATGCAGATTGGGTAGGATGCATTTATTGTAGAAAAAGTACATCAGGGGGAGTAGTGTTTCTTGGTGACAGACTAGTCACTTGGACAAGCAAGAAGAAGAATTGTATCTCTCAGTCAATAGTAGAAGTAGAGTATGTTGTAGCAGCCCTGAATTATTCTAAAATTGTTTGGATCAAGCAGATGATCAAGTATTTTGGAATTCAGATTGATTATCCTATTGTTATTCACTATGATAACACTAGCACTATCAACATGTTGAAGAACCCTGTGAATCATGCAAAGACAAAGCACATTGAGATCAAGTATCACTTCCTAAGAGAGAAAGTGGTAGAGAAAGAAGTCAAGTTGGACTATGTGAGTACTAAAGATTAGTTGGTAGACATATTCACAAAGACCTTGCCAAAGGATACTTTTGAGTATCTTAGGGAGAAGTTGGGAGTAATTCTATTCCCTGATTTTGGTTAGAAGAAAGAAGAAAAAGCATCAGTCCTCAGGGACTGATGAATGGTTGACTACTTTACTTCTGGAGTAGTACCAGTGCTTAAACTGATTGGCATTCTTTTCCATTGATGTCAAAGGGGGAGTAATATACAGTAATTAAAAATAGAAATAAAAGGAGTAATATGCTAGGGGGAGTAGTGTTAGTTTATGGAAGCAGTTCAGTTGAGGAAATGAAGAATGTTATAAAAGAAATATTCATTTGGATTGGTGGAGTTTTTCATTCCATATGTTTCCATCAATGCCAAAGGGGGAGATTGTTGGAGATTTTCCAGCAAGCCAGTGCTGACTGTATGTTTGTCATTGATGACAACATATGGTAAGTAGCATGCATGGAAGACTTATGTAGTTAGATTTTAGTATATGTGGCATGGACATGTTATCAACATGATATCATGGGTGCAGAAGTTAACTATTAGTAGAGAAAGTTATATAGCAGCTTGTGTCAGCAGTGTTCTTGATAGAGTAATAGGTAGTGTGCTGTGTGTGGTTGTTTGTATAGTTATCATGGAGCCTTGCACACTTGGATATGTGATGAAGACATGTTAGTGATGTTACATTTGTTAGAAAGTAAAGTCCACCAAGATAACTAAGATGGGGGGGGGGAGTGAATCAGTTATCAGATAATTATAAATTTTATCAACTTCAAAAGCATTTAACCATGTATGCAATATAATTACCAACCATAGAAATATATTCATACATAATGACACAATAACACAAGATATTTTGACTAGGGAACCTCTTGATCAAAGAGTAAACCCCGATGGGAATGATGCCCACAAAAGATGCACTAATATGAATATTCCTTATGAAAGGATGGAATCTATTAGGAGTCTTATGAAATACATTTAGTACATATGAATCCTTGTTAGGAGATTTTGAATCCCTGTTAAAAGATTCTAACCCAGTTAAGAGTTATAGAAGACAGAAGGACCCACTGCCCAAATAGCTTCAGGGTAAGATCACTGAACACACTGTCCAAATAATCTTTGCATTACTCAATAGAATAATATGTTACCTCTTCTCTAACTATGCCAAACTACACTCACTATTACATTAGATCTCAATTTTAGATCTCTGTACTTCACATATCTTCCTTCATAATTTCGCTTTCATACTTAGCTCTTTTCTTCACTTCATGCATACCGCATCACACATCATCACTAAAACTACATTACAATTTCATTTTCCACATTACAACAAGGAAATACATTCCTTCCTTTATACCACACTCAAATAATTACAAATGAGTTGCATACAATTACAAAATAAAAGTTTCCACACGCTACACCAAAATTACATAAAACTATCAGCTTCCAAATACAATAAATCTTCACTTGTGTGACCTTGAAGTTTGTGCTATCATCCACATCACTATCAATATGTCTCTAATTTCCCTTTAACTATGAAAAACCAAATTCCATCCAGATTAGGAGATATCATCCGATTTCCACAAACCGCTACTCAGGAACACTGCCTGAATACTGCTTCCACCAAAATAATCATAACTTTCACAAATAAATGAATTACTATCTGCACTCTTAACCATAGACATATTACATATCAAAGATTATAACCTTAATGTTGCATAGATCCAACTACAATATCCCACATGCGCTAAAACAAACTCTGTCTACTTCTCTGCAAGTCTTTGGTAACTCATTGTGTTGACATCAATGAAAATCATAGTCATGAATGCAACAACAACTGCTATAGAATGGCTGCCAAACACTTTAGCATTCATTCCTAACAATCTCCCCTATTGGTATTGATGGAAACATAGATGAAAAACATCCAATGTTCCAAAAATCCAATACTGCAACACTTTTCTCTGACAAACATTTTCAAGTCCTCTACATCAATTAAATTTGCTTCGTTATCCTATTTAGTTCTCTCCAACAGATGTCTCATATTTTTTTTCATGATACTTCTCCCTCATTAACATCAATGATAGAAATTCATCACTATGTCAACAAAAACTCAATGTGAAAAGACACTTTTAAAAAAAAAACATTTACTAGAGTCCTCATGATTCAGCTCAGATACACATACTCCCCTATAGAGGAAGTACCAACATCTAGTCTAAAAGAAAGATAAGGCTCATATACCACTAGATGGATGCAACTAACTACATCATTACTCAAAAGTAGGCTGGGGCATAACCCCAAGCATACCTCTCAGATACTCAAATGTATCCTTAGGCAAAGGCTTTGTAAATATGTCTGCTATCTATTCCTTTGTGCTTATGTACTCTAGTCTGACTTCTTTCTCAGTAACTTTCTCTCTTAGAACATGATACTTGATCTTTATATGCTTTGTCTTAGAATGTAATACAAGATTCTTAGACATACTAACTATGCTGGTGTTGTCACAATGTATAAGAACAGGTTCAAAAAATTTTATTCCAATATCCTTCAGCATCTGCTTTATCCAAATTATTTGGTTACAATTGTTTGCTACTGCTACATATTCTGCTTCTACTATGCTTTGTGAAATACAATTCTGCTTCTTGCTCAGCCAAGAAACTAATCTTCCTCCAAGAAAAAATGCTCCTCCACTGGTGCTTTTCTTATCATCAACACTACCTCCCCAATCAGCATCTGTATATGCAAATAGGGTAAAATCATTAGAATTTTCATACCATAATCCATAGTCCATTGTGCCTCTTAAATATCTCAATATCCTCTTTACTACTACATAATGTGATTCTCTAGGTTCAGCTTGAAATCTTGCTACCATTCCAACTGAATGTGCTATATCTAGTCTTGTGTTTGTTAAGTACTACAATCCTCCAATCGTGGATCTATATTTCTTCTGCTTAACTGTCAATGTTTCATCTTTGCTAGATAGTTTGTGTCCTGTAACCATAGGTGTTCTAACTAGTTTACAGTTCTCCATTCAAATCTTTTAAGAAAATCATTCAAGTACTTTGTCTCACTTACAAAGATACCATCATTGTTTTGTGTTATCTATAATCCTAAAAAGTATTTCATCTCACCAATCATACTCATTTCAAATTCTATCTTCATTTCATCAGCAAATTTGTCACTAGCTTCATCTTCTCCTCCAAAAATAATGTCATCAACAAAAATAACTATAACCAACAAACCATTTTCAATTTCTTTTGTGTACAGATTGCTATCAGCTGTTCCTTTAGTAAATCCCAATTTTAACAAATACTTATCCAATCTTGCATACCAAGTTCTAGGTGCTTGCTTTAGTCCATATAATGCTTTCTTTAGTTTACATACCATGTCTCCTTCTTGAGTCAAAGGAAAACCTTCAGGCTGCTCAATGTAGACTTCTTCTTCCAATTCACCATTTAGAAATGCGGACTTCACATCCACCTGATATATTTTAAATTTCTTATAAGCTGCATATGCCAAAAACATTCTTACTGCTTCAATTCTTGCAACAGGTGCAAAAGTTTCTTCATAGTCAATTCCTTCTTGTTGTTACATACCAATCTTTCTTTGTTTCTTACTACTTCTCCTTGTTCATTCATCTTGTTTCTAAATACCCATTTAGTTCCAATAACATTCTTGTCGTTAGGTCTAGGGACCAATTCCCATGTCTTGTTCTTTTCAATCTGATCTAGTTCTTCATTCATAGCATTAGTCCAACTTTCATCTTCACAAGCTTCATTAGTAGTCTTAGGTTCAATTTGAGAAATCAAACATAAATGTACCTTATTTCGAGTCAGAACTCCTTTGTCTAAAATTCTAATAACTTGTTCAATAAGATGATGTCTTGATAAATACATGTTCGGTGTCATAGTCTTAGATCTTGCTTCAACTATAGATTCTTCTCTAGATTCCTCTCTAGTTTCTTCAGCATGACTCTCATTCAATAATTCACTATCAGTCTCATAGAATAACTTAGTAGTTTCAGTGTTAGGCTTAGGATGAGCTTCTTCACCAGATTCATAATCAAGCATTCTTTCCTAAATTTTGAACTTCTCATCAACTTTAACATTTGCGCTCTCAACAATAGTTTTAGTTCTCTTATTGTAAAATCTATATGCTTTTCTCTTCAAAGAATATCCAAGAAAAATTCCTTCATCACTTCTAGGATCAAACTTTCCAATATCATCATCTCTCTTTATATAACATTTGCTTCCAAAAATTCTAAAATACTTAATTGAGGGTGCATGTCCAAACCATAATTCATAAGGTGTCTTGTCTGTGTCTACTCTAATTTGTACTCTATTTATTTTATATACTACTGTATTCACTGCTTCTCTATAGAATGTCTTTGCCAAATCATTCTCAAATAACATAGTTCTTACTGCTTTAGTCACTAATCTGTTTCTTCTTTCTACAATACCATTTTGTTTAGGTGTTCTAGGGGCTGAAAAATATCTCTTAATACCACTCACTTCACAAAAGGTGTTAAACTCTCTAGAAGTAAATTCTCCACCTCTATCAGATCTCAAACATTTAATCTTCATTCCAGATTCATTCTCAACTTTATTCTTAATGATCTTAAACTTATCAAATGCTTCAGATTTTTCTTTAAGAAATGCAATCCACATCATTCTTGTAAAATCAACAAGAATCATAAAATACCTTTCTCCATAGAATCCTCTAGTCCTGGTAGGACCGCTCAGGTCTGTATGAACAATCTCCAACTTCTCTGTTGATGTGAACTTCTTACTAGGAAATGAACTTCTCTTCTGCTTAGCCATCACACATTCTTTGCAAATCATGTTAGTGGGCTTCATAATTCTAGGTAAATCTCTTACTGAAAGTGTAGTACTTATTTTCACAATGTTATCAAAGTTTATATGACAAAACCTTCTATGTCATAACCAATTGTCATCAATCTTAGTAATCAAACATGTCATCTCAATAGGATTCAACTGAAATACATTACCTCTAGTTCTAGATCCAGTTCCAATCAGATTTCCATCTTTATCCTTTATCACACAAGTTTTCTCAGTAAACCAAACTTGATATCCCTTATCAACTAACTAGCCAACACTCAAAAGATTATGTTTCAATCCATCCATAAAGTAAACATCATCAGTATTAGTCTTTCGATTAAGAGTAATAGATCCTATACCTTTAATCAAACACGGTGCATTGTTTCCAACTCTAACTACTCCTCCATCATAATTGTTAAACTTTATGAACATTTTCATGTCACTAGTCATATGATGTGAACAACCACTATCTATAATCCAATTATCTGTCTTTTCAACTTGAGAAACTACAACTTTTTCTTCCTTAACATTAGATTTAGGATTTTCTTCTTTAATTGCTACAAATCCTATGTCATCATTATTCTCAGTATCACTTTCACTTAGAGTTCTTTCTATACTAGCTTCAACATCTTCATCATTAGCATAATAACATTCCTTAGATCTTCTAGGTTTGAAATTACTTCTGTACTTTTTAACTCTCTTAGGACATTTAGATGCAAAATGACCATATTCTTGACAAGTCCAACATTTAAAATTTTTTTTACCGTCTGGTTCTCTTTTCACAAGCAAGGCAATACCTTCTTCAATATTCTTGTCTTCTTCATTTATAGATCTACTGCTGCCAGCATAATCTCCACTCACATTGATGCTTCTTGACAAAGTAGGGCGAACACTAAGACCACTGAATGCTATCTCCATTCTAGGTAAGTCTCCTGATAATCTCAGGTTCATTTCTGCTACTTATAATCTTCCAAGAAGAGTCTCTTGTAAAGTTTGTTGTACAAGATATCACTTGTTCAATCATCTATGTTGTTTGCTTAAATACAGGAGTCAATGTCCTTAGAATTTTCCATATCTCTTCATTCTCTATCTTTGTTCCTCCATAAGATTTTATACCTAAAATGATTTCTGACATTCTAACAATATAACTTCTAATAGATTCATCTTCCAACATTCTTATATCTTCAAATGCACATATCCAATTATGTAATCTAACTCTTTTTTCATGTTCATCACCTTCAAAAGTAGAGTGCAAAGCATTCCAAATTTCATGAGATTTTTTTAAATATTTTACCTGACTGTACTCATTCTCTAGTAGTGCTATCAAAAGTGCTTCTCTTGCAAGTATGTTACAAATGAATAAATCTCTCTCATCATTAGAACATGTCTCAATATTATCTTCTTCAATGATAGTCTTATCATTCTTTGTAATCAACCAATAACTTGGTCCTAAACATAGTAGATGTGTCTTCATCTTCTCTTTCTAGCTGTCAAAATTTACTCTATCAAACTTAGGGCTTTCTTTCTTGAAATTCACCATGGATCTCCTTAAGCTATTAAACTTTCCTTTCAAGGACTTGCCGCTCTGATACCAATTGTTAGAAAGTAAAGTCCACCAAGATAACTAAGAGGGGGGGGGGGGGAGAATCAGTTATCAGATAATTATAACTTTTATCAACTTCAACAACATTTAACCATGTAAGCAATATAATTACCAACCATAGAAAAATATTCATACACAATGACACAATAACACAAGATATGTTGACTAGGGAACCTCTTGATCAAAGAGTAAACCTTGGTGGGAATGATGCCCACAAAAGATGCACTAATATGAATATTCCTTATGAAAGGGTGGACTTTTTTAGAAGTCTTATGAAATACATTTAGTACATATGAATCCCTGTTAGGAGATTTTGAATCCCTGTTAAAAGATTCTAACCCGGTTAAGAGTTATAGAAGACAGAAGGACCCACTACCCAAACAGCTTCAGGGTAAGATCATTGAACACACTGTCCAAATAATCTTTGCATTAATCAATAGAATAATATGTTACCTCTTCATTGAATATTCCAAACCACACTCACTATTACATTAGATCTCAATTTTAGATCTCTGTACTTCGCATATCTTCCTTCATAATTTTTCTCTCATACTTAGCTCTTTTCTTCATTTCATGCATACCGCATCACACATCATCACTAAAACTATATTAAAATTTCATTTTCCACATTACAAAAAGGAAATAAATTCCTTCCTTTATACCACACTCAAATAATTATAAATGATTTGGCATACAATTACAAAATAAAAGTTTCCACACGCTACACCAAAATTACATAAAACTGTCAGCTTCCAAATACAATAAATCCTCACTCGTACGACCTCAAAGTTTGCACTATCATCCACATCACCATCAATGTGTCTCCAACTTCCCTTTAACTATACAAAACTAGATTCCATCCCGATTAGGAGATATCATCCGATTTCCACAAACCACTACTTAGGAACACTGCCTGAATACTGCTTCCACCAAAATGCTCATAACTTTCATGAATAAATGAATTACTACCTATGCTCTTAACCATAGGCATATGACATATCAAAGAGTATAACTTCAATATCACATAGCTCCAACTGCATATTCCCACGTGTGCTAATCCAAACTTTGTCGGCTTCTCTGCAAGTCTTTGGTAACTCACTATGTTGACATCAATGACAATTATAGTCATGAATGCAACAAAAACTACTAAAAAATAGCTACCAAACACTTTAGAATTCATTCCTAACACATATTCAATTGGGAACTCACAAAAATGTCAAAGGAATGGCTGAAACTACTCTGCCAGTCAGAATTAATTAAGTAAAAATACAAATACAGACCTCACAAATGCATAGATGTGGCCTAGGATCAATATCTAACTATTCCAAATGAATTGAAATGTAAGAAAATGAAAAAATGAATCCAAAATCACTCTAAGAACTCAAGGAAATTGCATTTGAAAGAATTTTATTTATCAAAAACTCAGTATAGTCCTTACACCGAGCCTCTTCTACCGTACAATGAAACTTTGGCATATTTGATGGACTCCTATAAACTATTCCAACCACCCCAATCGGTTGGATGGATTAGTTTTCACTAAAAAATAACAAAATCCAATTCCCTCCATTTTCTAATAGTCATTGCATTTCAAATTTTTGAATTTGCAAGATTACAAATTTGGAGTTTTTGAAACTTTTAAAGATAATGAAGCCTTAAAACTTTGAAATGTCACCCAAATGAACTTATTAAGCATTATTAAAATCAAATCTAAACTATTATAAACTTGTAACACCAAATACCATCCTAGGCTCTTATTTTGGTCCTAAGGCCTATTAGGATTTTAAGACTTATTACATATTTTCCATTTGCATTGCATGGAATGACCTTATAGGCCATTATAGGTGCCAATACATTCCAATTGATGTTTCTAGATGTCATTAGGTGCATGGTTGTCATTATGGACTCCTGGTAGTCTTTGGATGTTCTAGGTACCCCTACACCATGTTCACCACCTTTGAAAGGATTCTTGTCCCAAGAATTAGTCCTGGCATTGGATGTTTGAGTCTGAACCAAAAATTTTAAAAAAAACATCAAACAACTCAAGATATGAAAACATGTCTAAATTGATTAAAAAAATTCATTTTACATCTCACTAAATAATGTTGAAGTTAGATTGGGCAATAAAAGTGAAAATATTACGCCTTCCAAACATGCACAAAACTATTCAAAACTCCAATGAAATGTAACACCATATCCTAGAAATCATTTGAATCCATATCAACCATAAAAATAAATGTTTGTCAACAATATAGTCAGACTGTACCCTCATAGGCAGTGACTGACAGATTTCAAATGAATTTACATTTTCATTGCTTGAACATAGTTTACATTCACTGTTATGATCTGGAATTGATCATGTACTTGGTACATTCCCAATACTCATTAACTTAGTTTACATTCACTGTTATGATCTCTATAATCTGAAACAATGAAGTTTTTAATTTCTAGTTTCTAGAGTGTATTTATTTTGATGTTATGTAAATTTAATTTAAAAATCAATAATATCAATACAAGTATAAGCATTGTTAAGTGGATTTGTATTCTCAATTCAATTTGTGCAAAAATATGATGTACTTTACGTACTATTAAATTTTTGACAAACTTTCACATATTAACTTTTGAAGTAAGACTAAAGGCAATGCATTGTTGTTAACTTGTTATTAATAAAAAATTTATTGGCAAATCAGAAATCAGTTATTGTTCATGTTGTAAAACTAAACTATTTTAACTAAAGTATACATGTCATTTTTACAAGAAGAGGTTGAACAAACTATAATCTTGAAAAAACTAAGCGGAATATGTAAACATTTGCTACACTATCTCTTTTCTCTGTGATTGATTATAAATGTCATGGTGTTTTATGGCACTTTCATTAATTGTATATCATGGTTGTGCTCTACTATTGTACTTAACCTTTAACATATCTCTAATGATTACAATGACTTGCACATGCTTGTACCTTGTGGTTGTTCCATCTTATTGTGATTATTTCTGATTTAAGGCATGATATGTCGATGTCTTCTTATTGTATTTATTCTATTAGGAATTCAAATTGAGTGACATTTCCTTTTCACATGAGCATAGAATTCAAAATTGCCTCTATAGAAGAAATTGTTCATTAATAATAGATAGATGTGTTTTTCCCTACGATCTCATGATAATGGCCATATTCAATTTAACTCTATAACATGATGGTTGTTCCTTTTAAGAGAGATGGTTGTTCCATTGTTCTAAAAACTACACTTTGTTGTCATTTTGACATGATAGCATTATATGTCAGAAACTTTGAGGTTCTCTTACCTTTTGTATGTCATGTCTTCACCTCTATGTAGCTAAATCTCACTCTGAAAATGATCTTCTTTTAGGAAACAATGAAAATCCTCTATGGGTTCATACTTATTATGACTTCCCATGGTGCACTATCATTGCTTGTACATTGTATTTTTCCAATTCTTTTAAATTGTCACTGTCTTTAAAAATTAATGCCATATGTTGCTTACATTTGATTCAATTTCCATATTAATTACTCTCTTCAGTTGTATTAGGAAATTTTGCCTTAAGCATGTGTGATGCAAACCTAGATATAGATGGGCATTAATGGATTAATTATTAATTGAATGCCTTAATGTAGCTCTTAGAGAAAGGCCATCT
The DNA here is from genome assembly GCA_027943335.1 of Chamaecyparis obtusa. Taxonomy (NCBI): domain Eukaryota; kingdom Viridiplantae; phylum Streptophyta; class Pinopsida; order Cupressales; family Cupressaceae; genus Chamaecyparis; species Chamaecyparis obtusa. The sequence goes on along the minus strand of BSBK01003243.1, from coordinate 3,677,846 downwards.
GGAAGCTTTAGAGGAAATAATTTGTACTAGGTATGGAATCACCTCCACTACAATGCCAAATTCTGATGTGTTATTATCTTCAATTGCAAGTTTCTTTTGAAAACATATATTGTATATCTTTTTAGACTAGACAATGTGACTGTACAACTCCATAATATATTCTCTATAATCTCTAATTACAAACTGAAGTGTAAATTAAAGTAAAGTCTTCCTTGGATAAAATTCCAACCCTTGTCTACTAATTACAATACTTCCCTTTATAGTTCACGTGACTTCCCTAGGGATCTGTTAGAACTAAAATAATTTTTTTATATGCTAGTTGGCCAACTATGCCTAGTCAGCCAACTAGGAGACATGTCTTTTGGGAGGTAAAGACTCATATAAATGAAAGATGAAACTCTTCATCCAATGAAAAAAAATAAAATTCAACACAAACATTTGTGAATTATATCCTTGAATAGTAGCGGACTATATATAGGCAGCAATGAATTAGATGTAATTGCTTCAACTTCACATTCTTGATTTACTTCAGCATCAAGAATAATATCCACAGATTCAGTAGTCTAGTGAGGAGATTTGTGTAACTCCCAAAATAATAATAACTCCCAAAATAATTATCCTTTTGAATATTTCGTGGTCTAGTGAGCATGATTTGTGTGTGTATTTGTAAATCTTGTATAATCTTATAATCTTATATATTTTTTTTATTATATACAAGATACTACTAATGTTTGTATGTTTACATTTTGAATATTTATAGCCTGTGAAGAAAGTCCACACTTAGAAATATGAACCCAAAACAAAATAATGAGACACTTGCTATATTGTGGTCTCAGTTCCAAAGAAAAGACATTGAAAAATGTAATTGTCCTTGCAAAAAGTGTAAGGGCTTAAAGAATCAGAGAATTCTAATCAAAACAACCCAGAGTCATTATAGGCAATATGGTCACATTGAGGGGGGGAACGATTTTCATCGATTGGTGAATGTGGATTTCCAATTAGAGGAACATGGAGGTGTGAATATCCAAGCCGATGATAATGCTCCCATGGAAGAAGATGATCCTATGGCAAAGAAGATAATTGAAGATGATGGTATTGGCATAGCTGATAATGTGCCAGAGGACATGATTGAAGAAGATGGTATTGGCATAGCTGATCAAGATGATCATGATGATGGTACTAGCGCATCTGATAATGATGATGAAGAAGGTCTTGATATAGCTATAATTGAAAAGGCATACGAGCCCCTATACCAAGGCTCCAAAATAACTCTTCTCTTCGCTATAGTGTTGTTGGTGAAATTCAAGCTTATGAATGGTTTATCCAATGTAGCAATGTCACGTATGCTAAGGTATGCCATTTTTGTCATCTTCAATGTTAGCATACCATTACGATTCATTATATTAACAATTTATATTTGTTGTTGTAGGTTGATAGGTGAGTTTTTCTTACCACCATCAAACATTTTTCCTCATTCGTACCGAGAATTATCTACCATTATGAATCAAATTGGAATGCAGTATCAAACAATACATGCATGTCCCAATGATCACATTCTATATCGTAAACATCATGAATTTGCAACAAAATGCCCTTTTTTTCATACTAGTAGATATCGGTCAAATCAAATAATAAAAAAGGTTCCTCACAAGAGTCTTCGGTGCATTCCCCTTATTCCATGTCTTCAATAATTATTCAGCTGCACTAGCTTGGCACAGTTTATGGATTACCATGCACACAATAGAAGTCAAGATGACATTATGCAAATTCCTATGAATTGTTATGCATTTAAAGACATAGAAACAACATGGCCACACTTTAAAGAAGAACCTTGTAATCTCAAGATTTCAGTGGCAGTGGACAATGTCAATCCATTTGGAGATATGAGATCTACTTACTTAGTGTGGCCTATTTTTGTTATTAACAATAACATTCCTCCTTGGATGTCCATAAAGAGGGAGAACATAATGTTGTCAATGATTGTACTAGGTATTTTTTCATTTAATAGTTATGTAAATTAATTTATAAACACAACATCAAGATGGTCACAATAATTATGTAATGTTTTTATTCATTCAACTAGGTAAGTACCATGTTAAAGATATGAACGTGTATATTATGCCCCTTATTGATGAGTTGTTGATTTTATGGAATGAGATCACTATGTATGACATCTCTAGACCAATAGGATAAAGAAAATTTCAATTCCATGCAATTCTTGTATGGACAATACATGATGCCCCTGGGCTAAATCATTTTTGCGGTATGTTATATATTCATGTTAAGGTCACCTATTTTTGATATGTTATAGTGCTTACACATTATTGTTGTATGTTTAAGTTGCGCATGATAATGGTACATGATCCAATTGTATGATATCTTTTAGGTCTTTAGAAAAAGGGTAAATTTGCATGTCCAATTTGTGGTCCGAAGATGAAATCTCATCATTCAAGAAGTTTTGGAAAGCAGGTGTTCGATGAGTTTAGGTACTTTCTCCACAATAATCATAAGTATCAAACTATCGAAAAACATCTTTTTAATGGGAAAAAAGAGATGACATCAAGGCCATGAAGAATGACACCTTGTCTATGGAAGTTGGAATACAATAGACTAAATCACCAAGGTAATGTCATTCCATCTGATGATTTTTGTTTGAAATTTAGATTTTGATATTGTCTTTTATTTACTAATGATGTTATTGATGCTTGTGAAGGTCATCAAGGCATCAATGACCAACTTCCTAGATGAATAAAAAGTTATCCTAGTAAATTTAGTAGGTTGCCATACTACAAGGATCTTCAAATCATGCATTTGTTTGATGCTATGCATATTGGAAAGAATGTAACAGAGACACTATGAAAAATATTGGATGGAAGGCATGACAAAGAAAAAATGGCCAAAATTTGTAATGACATTCATGAATCCAATCATGCACTAAAAATTTTTGTTGAATCAAATATCAATGGAGACTGCATAAATATCAGTGCCCTTCCTTGGTTATTAACTGAGCAACAAAGTGATGCATTAAAAGAAGTCATAAAAAAAAAAAAATTTCCAACAGGGTTTGCTGCAAATATAAGTAGTCTTGTATCAAAGAAAGGTGATTTTGGGCTAGGGTTGAAAACACATGATTGGCATACCTTCATCAAGGTAAGTCATGTTCTCTATTTACAATATATTTGTAAAATTGCATGTACTTTTTATTGATTATTTTACAATATATTTAAAAGATCATTTTTTAATCATTGCAGTACGTCCTACCTCTATCCCTCCCATACTAGTTTGAAAATAGTGTTAAACAAGTTATATATGATCTTGGAGAATTCATGAGGTTAGAAGTGTTATTATATTTATGAATTTCTTTACTTTTTATGTAATTTATTGTATATTTTTATCTAAAATCTTGTTTATATGTTCTTGCAAGTTGAATCTCTTTTAGGTGGTTATCATTTAAAGAAATTGATAAAAAAGATATAAAATATTGGAAGATAAAAATTCTCCATCTTATGTGTGAAATGCAAAAGTGTCTACCTCCAACTTTTTTCAATGCTCAAGAACACTACCTCATACATCTAGTTAAGGAGATTGAATTGTGTGGACTGTACAAACTAGGTCAATGTGAATGGTTGAGAGGCACTTGAAATTTATGAAGGGTTTGGTTCAACAAAGAGCACGTCCTAAAGGTTCTATGGTGGAGGGATATATGGTATACTAAACCATGGTGTATATTTGATGAAGGGTGCTCCCCTTAATACCACAAACACATAATAGAAAAAGAGAAACAACAACAATAATATGCAAGAACAGAAAAATTGGCTTCTTATTATCTCCACAAATGTGGAATTAAAAACTTTCAGAATCACAATATGCAAAGCCACATGGACATTCCCTTACAATATTCTATAGGAAAAAGCCTCGAACTATTACCCAGAACTATTCTGAACTGCCTAAGACAATAATACAGCCTTCCTTATATAGGCAATTATCCACTGCTTGGGAAGGTTCCAGAATTTTAGCCAATAAGGCCGACCAAACTTAGAATTATTTTATTTGACATTTTATTACATCATAGTCAGCTCAAGATAACCTTTGAAACCCGAACATAAATTTAAAAAAAAATTATTTTTCCCCATTTCAGGTGGCCCAACTTCCGAAGACCATAAGTCATCACCAGTTGACCCGATCGGCTATTATAACCCCATTTCAGAAATGCCACGAAGCGCTCTACAGGCTTGACGGCGCAAGCACCTGTCACCCAAATTTTTGACCTCATCTGGGGCCTCTAAAGCCTTCAAAACTGAGTTCAAAGTTTCTGTACCCTGCTGCCAATACCGAAAATCTTCAATATCTTCCAATATACACTTGATCTGGCAATGAAACTTTACTAGCAGACTTACATGACCAAAATGAACCTCCAAGAAAGAAATCAGATCATTCCAAGCACATGCAAAAATTACCAAAAATAGTAACTTTCCATAAATAGCAGCTCTGCACTAAAATAGCCCTTATTAAATATAAAACAGAAATATTTTTGGGTGATGCAAGATTGCTCTTACACCCAGGATGCTCCTGCATCAGACACCCAGGGTAATTTGAGAAGTAACCCTGTCATGACTCAGGTGTGCAGAGGAAAACCAAGATGGTTAACCTCCTCCTTTGTTAGCCACGATGAATCTTCTACAGGTCATCCTTTCCATTTGACCAAATACTCTTCATATGTCCTATTCCTTGTGCTTCTACCAACACGACTGTCCAGTATGTCTTCGATCTCCTTAGTGTCTGAACTAGTTGCTAGAATACTCCACTGTGCTGTTGTGATCTCATCTTCAACACCTCCTTCATGATACTCTGTCAAATCTGAAATGTTAAACACTAGTGAAATATTCAGCTCACTAGGCAATTCTACCTCATATGCATTTCTTGAATCATGCTTCTTCAATATTTTACATGGTCGAAACTTCTTCATTTTCAACTTGTTATATGTACCAACTGGGAACTGCTCCTTCCACAAATGAACCATGACTTCATCACCAATCTCAAATTCCTTATACCTCCTTTTCTCATCTACCTTAGCCTTATACTGTGCGTTCATCTTGGTAATATGATTTTTCAACTCCCCATGGATGTTTTTCAAATGTTCTACAAAATCCTCAGCCTCAGCACTACTTATTTCTCCTTTATCTATCTTTCTCAACTCAGATGCATTTCTTGGACTACTTCCATATATAATCTGGAATGGTGATTTACCAGTGCTTCTATTGACAGAATTATTGTATGCAAATTCTGCCTATGGTAAAATCAAATCCCATCCTGTTGGCTTATCCCCAACCAAACATCTCAGCAGATTTCCCAAACTCCTATTCACCACCTCTGTCTGTCCATCAGTCTATGGGTGATGTGATGAACTGAACTTCAAATCTATCTTCAGCTTCTTCCACAATGTTCGCCAGAAATATCCAACAAACTTAGTGTCTCGATCTGAAACTATGGTCTTTGGCAAACCATGAAGTCTCACTACTTCTTTGAAAAATAATTCTGCTACATGAACAACATCATTAGTCTTCTTGTAGGGAATGAAATGTGCCATCTTCAAAAATCTGTCAACTACTACAAAAATTGAATCATGTCCCCGCTGTGTCCTCGGTAAACCAAGAACAAAGTCCATACTGATATCCTCCCAAGGCTTCTCTGGTATAGGCAATGGATGGTACAACCCTATATTCTACTTCACTCCTTTCGCCATTTGACATACTCTGCAACTCTGTACAAACTTCTTCACATCTTGCTGCAATTGTGGCCAATAATAATTCTCACTAACCAAACCAAGGGTTTTATCCTTTCTCTAACAGTTCATGTACTTGTCTGTTCAACTCCTCACTTTCTGCAGGTGTCATTCTGTGTGCTGCCTTATTTGGAAAACTCGCTCCTAGGATCAAGTCCATCTAATGACTGATCTTCCTGACTGGTGGTAATCCATCAGGCACGTTATCGGATACAATATCCTTAAACTCATTCAACAAATCTGCAACTTCTACAGGAACATCTTCTATTTCCTCTTTACCAGCTTTTGGAATTAAAGAAAAACATACATGCTCATGCCTCATACCATCTAGGAAATTTCTTCCATCAACAAAAGTTATCTTTGCATTACCACATACTTTTTCTTCAGTCTCCTTCAATGGTTTTAGCTTATGTCGCACTCCATCCTTTGTCATGGAATAGGTATTCGCACGACCATCATGTACAACACATCTGTCAAACTGCCATGGTCTACCCAACAACATATGACATGCATCCATAGATATGATATCACAAAATACCTCATCTTGGTATCCGCCAATCTTGAACTTCACCAGGCATTGTTCATTGACCATGACCTTGTGGTCATCCTGTACCCAAGCAATCCGATATGGATGTGGGTGTTTCTATCTCTTGAGCTTCAACTTTGTCATCATCTCTTTTGACACCAAATTGTCAGTGATTCCACTATCAATAATCACATCACAACATTTACCTTCACACTTGCACCTGGTACGAAACAGGCTCCTCTTTTGCTCAGGTTCATTCTCACCACTCAACAGGACTCTTCTGTTAATCAATGTTTCTCCTCTTTCAGCATCTTCAAAATTTGATCATCTGGCATCTTCATCTACATGTGCAACTCTGGCCTGGCCTTCATTTCTCCTGTCTGTTCTGCCTTGGCGCTGAGGACATTCAAATGCCCTATGACCTTCTTCTCCACAGTGAAAACATGTTTCACGGAAGCCACCTCTTCCAGATCTTTGTCCTCTTCCTCTTCCTCTCTGATCTCTATTATTCTGATCCTGGATGCGATTGAAATTATTTCCCCACTGATTCTGACTACTACTGGCCTCATCCTTCTTTTTTGGATCCTCATTTTGGCCACCATATGACCTTCCACCAGATCATCCACGGCGACCTCTTCTATTTTGTCTGCTCTCAAAATTCTTGTTCAGCTTTTCCTCTACTTTTAGGGTAAACTGGTATGCCTCTTCAATACTGTTCATTCAAACCAGATTCAGCTCCTCCTGAATGCTTGGCCTTAACCCATTAAGGTATCGGGCAACTTTCTCCTTATCAGCTTCTGCATGGCCTGTTCTGATGAGAAGTCGATAGAACTCCTTTGTATACTCCTGAACAGATCTTCCTGCTTGCTTCAAACTCTACATTTTCTTTAGTAGGTCAAGCTCATAATCAACAGGAATGAACTCTCACTTCAATTTATCCACCATCTGATCCCATCTCATGATTTTCTCCTTTCCCCTTCTATTTCACTCCAACTGAATCTCTTGCCACCATTTCTTTGCATGACCTTTCATTCTGGCTTTTGCAAATTTGACCCTATCAAGATCCTCAACATCTTCATACTCAAAATATTCCTCACATTCATTGATCTAGTCGATCAATTCTTCTGGGTTAAGATTTCCAGAAAATCTAAGAACCTCAATCTTAGGTCTTTTCCCAATCTTGGAAATGGCCCGAAAAAGTCTTTTTTCCTACTGGTTCACAATTTCGACTTCTCCTTCTTGATATTCTTCTTCGGCTTCATCCTCGCTTTCATCTCTAACATTAAGATTCATTCCTCTACGAATCTCTTCTTGCAATGCTCGCACTTGTCTCTGCAGCTCTCTAACTTCAGGTGTTACAACACCAGCTCTTCCGCCACGTTCCCTTCGTGGAGGCATTTTGGCGATGCACGCTGAAATCTTAGCCACGGTCCTGGTGCAAACTACCTCACGGTCGGTGATCTGTTTACACACTCAAGAACTCCTGCTCTGATACCACTTAATGAAGGGTGCTCTCTTTAATACCACAAACACATAATAGAAAAAGAGAAACAACAATAATAATATGCAAGAAGAGAAAAATTGGCTTCTTATTATCTCCACAAATGTGGAATTACAAACTTTCAGAATTATAATATGCAAAGCCACATGGGCATTCCCTTACAATATTCTGTAGGACAAAGCCTTGAACTATTACCCAGAACTATTTTGAACTGGCTAAGACAATAATACAGCCTTCCTTATATAGACAATTATCCACCGCCTGGGAAGGTTCCAAAATTTTAGCCAATAAGGCCGACCAAACTTAGAATTATTTTATTTGACATTTAATTACATCATAGTCAGCTCAAGATAACCTTTGAAACCCAAACAGAAATTTTGAAGAAAATTATTTTTCACCATTTTAGGTGGCCCAACTTTCGAAGACCATAAGTCATCACCAGTTGACCCGATCGGCTATTATAACCCTATTTTGGAAATGCTGCGAAGTGCTTTACAAGCTTAACCGGCGAAAGCGCCCGTCACCCAAATTTTCAACCTCATCTGGGGCTTTTAAAGCCTTCAAAACTGAGTTCAAAGTTTCTGTACCCTGCTGCCAATACCGAAAATCTTCAATATCTTCCAATATACACTTGATCTGGCAATGAAACTTTACTGGCAGACTTACATGGCCAAAATGAACCTCCAAAAAAGAAATCATATCATTCTGAGCACATGCAAAAATTACCAAAAATAGTAACTTTCCATAAATAGCAGCTCTGCACTAAAATAGCCCTTATTGAATATAAAACAGAAATATTTTTGGGTGATGCAAGATTGCTCTTACACCCAGGATGCTCCTGCATCAGACACCCAGGGTAATTTGAGAAGTGACCCTGTCACGACTCAGGTGTGCAGAGGAAAACCAAGACGGTTAACCTCCTCCTTTGTTAGCCACGATGAATCTTCTACAGGTCATCCTTTCCATTTGACCAAATACTCTTCATATGTCCTATTCCTTGTGCTTCTATCAACATGACTGTCCAGTATGTCTTTGATCTCCTTAGTGTCTGAACTAGTTGCTGGAATACTCCATTGTGCTGTTGTGATCTCATCTTCAACACCTCCTTCATGATACTCTGTCAGATCTGAAATGTTAAACACTGGTGAAATATTCAGCTCACTAGGCAATTCTACCTCATATGCATTTCTTGAATCATGCTTCTTCAATATCTTACATGGTCCAAACTTCTTCATTTTCAACTTGTTATATGTACCAACTAGGAACCGCTCCTTCCGCAAATGAACCATGATTTCATCACCAATCTCAAATTCCTTATACCTCCTTTTCTCATCTGCCTTAGTCTTATACTGTGCGTTCATCTTGGTAATATGCTTTCTCACCTCCCCATGGATGTTCTTCAAATGTTCTGCAAAATCCTCAGCCTCAGCACTACTTATTTCTCCTTTATTTATCTTTCTCAACTCAGATGCATTTCTCGGACTACTTCCATATATAATCTGGAATGGTGATTTACCAGTGCTTCTGTTGACAGAATTATTGTATGCAAATTCTACCTATGGTAAAATCAAATCCCATCCTATTGGCTTATCCCCAAATAAACATCTCAGCTAATTTCTCAAACTCCTATTCACCACCTCTGTCTGTCCATCAGTCTATGGGTGATGTGATGAACTAAACTTCAAATTTGTCTTCAGCTTCTTCCACAATGTTCGCCAGAAATATCCAACAAACTTAGTGTCCCGATTTGAAACTATGGTCTTTGGCAAACCATGAAGTCTCACTACTTCTCTGAAAAACAATTTTGCTACATGAACAGCATCATTAGTCTTCTTGCAGGGAATGAAATGTGCCATTTTCAAAAATTTGTCAACTACTAAAAAAATTAAATCATGTCCCCGCTGTGTCCTCGGTAAATCAAGAACAAAGTCCATACTGATATCCTCCCAAGGCTTCTCTGGTATAGGTAATGGCTGGTACAACCCTGTATTCTGCTTCACTCCTTTTTCCATTTGACATACTCTGCAACTCTATACAAACTTCTTCACATCTTACTGCAACTGTGGCCAATAATAATTCTCACTAACCAAACCAATGGTTTTATCACGACCAAAATGTCCAGCCAATCCTCCGCTATGCTTCTCCTTGATGAGATTCTCCCTCATAGAACTTTGTAGAATGCACAACTGACTCCCTCTGAATAGAATATCATCCTAGATGATGAAATCCAACCATTTTATCTTGTCTAGAGTAACAGGTTCTTTACAAGCTTTTCAAGTTTCACCAAAATCAGGATCTTCTAGATATAAATTCTTGAGTTCCTTGAACCCAACCACTTCAATCTGCATTTTTGTCAGCAATAGTTATCTTCTGCTAAGAGCATCTGCAACCCTATTAGACTTTCCACTCCTGTATTTCAAAACAAATGTATAACTCTACAAAAACTCAACCTATTTCAAATGCCTCTGATTCAACTTTACTTGACTATTCAAATATTGCAAAGCTTGATGATCAGTATACAAAACAAACTCCTTAGGAAGAAAATAATGTCTCCACTTCTTTAATGCCTGAACTATAGTATAAAATTCCTGATCATAAATAGAATATTTCCTCTTGGAATCATTTAACTTCTCACTAAAATAAGCAACAGGTTTACCTTCTTGGCTCATAACAGCGCCTATTGCAGTACCACTAGCATCACAATCTACTTGAAACACCTTATTAAAATCTGGAAGTGCTAAAATAGGTTCTTCTGTAACTTTTTGTTTCAACAATTGAAAACTCTTTTCTGCCCCATTAGTCCACTTAAACTCTTTTCTATCCCCTCTCATTATTTCAGTCAAGGGTCCACAAATACTACTAAAATTTTTGATAAACTTTCTATAAAAGCTAGCTAGACCATGAAAAGATCTTACCTCAGTAGCACTTTTTGGAGTAGGTCATTCAAGGATAGCCTGTACCTTCTCTGGGTCTATTTTTAGATCTTCTCCTAAAACTACAAACCGCAAATACACCAACTCTTTCTTCACAAAACTGCACTTCTTCAAATTAATCAGCAATTTTTCTTCTCTCAACTTCTCAAATACCATACGAATATACATCATATGCTCATCCAATGTCTTACTAAAGATCAAAATATCATCTAAGTAAACAATGAAAAACTTACCTAGAAATTCTTTCAGAACCTCGTTCATGAGCCGCATGAAAGTGCTCGGTGCATTGGTTAGCCCAAAAGGCATGACTAACCACTCATACAGTCCTTTCTTTGTCTTGAAGGTAGTCTTCCATTCATCTCCTTCTCTGATCCGAATCTGATGATATCCACTTTTCAGATCTATCTTTGAGAAATACACAGCTCCACTCAAACAGTCCATAATATCATCCATTCATGGCAATGGAAACCTGTACTTGATTGTGATCTTGTTTATTGCCCTAGAATCTGTACACATCCTCCATTCTTTATTCTTCTTTGGTGCTAATACTGCTGGTACAACACATGGACTCAGACTCTCACGGATCAATCCTTTCTATAATAGTTCATGTACTTGTCTGTTCAACTCCTCACTTTCTGCAGGTGTCATTCTGTGTGCTGCCTTATTCGGCAAACTCACTCCTGGGATCAAGTCCATCTGATGACTGATCTTCCTGACTGGTGGTAATCCATTAGGCATGTTATCAGATACAATATCCTGAAACTCATTTAATAAATCTACAACTTCTATAGGAACATCTTCTACTTCCTCTTTACCAGCTTTTGGAATTAAAGAAAAACATACATGCTCATGCCTCATACCATCTAGAAAATTTCTTCCATCAACAAAAGTTATCCTTGCATTACCACATACCTTTTCTTCAGTATCCTTCAATAGTTTTAGCTTATGTCACACTCCATGCTTTGTTAGGGAATAAGTATTCGCAGGACCATCATGTACAGCACATCTGTCAAACTACCATGGTCTACCCAACAACATATGACATGCATCCATAGATATAATATTACACAATACCTCATCTTGGTATCTACCAATCTTGAACTTCACGAGGCATTGTTCATTGACCATGACCTTGTGGTCATCCTGTACCCAGGCAATCTGATATGGATGTGGGTGTTTCTATCTCTTGAGCTTCAACTTTGTCACCATCTCTTTTGACACCAAATTGTCAGTGCTTCCACTATCAATAATCACATCACAACATTTACCTTCACACTTACACCTGGTGCGAAACAGGCTCCTCCTTTGCTCAGGTTCATTCTCACCACTCAACAAGACTCTTCTGTTTATCAACAATTCTCCTGTTTCAGCATCTTCAGAATTTGATGATCTGGCATCTTCATTTACATGTGCAACTTTGGCCTGGCCTTCATTTCTCCTGTCTGTTCTTCCTTGGCGCTGAGGACATTCAAATGCCCTATGACCTTTTTCTCCATAGTGAAAACATGTTCCACGGAAGCCACCTCTTCCAGATCCTTGTCCTCTTCCTCTTCCTCTCTGATCTCTATTATTCTGATCATGGAAGTGATTGGAATTATTTTCCCACTGATTCTGACTACTACTGGCCTCATCCTTCTTTTTCGGATCTTCATTTCGGCCACCATATGACCGTCCACCAGATCATCCACCGTGACCTCTTCCATTTTATCTGCTCTCAAACTTCTTGTTCAACTTTTCTTCTAATTTTAGGGCAAACTGCTATGCCTCTTCAATACTGTTCATTCGAACTAGATTCAACTCCTCCTTAATGCTTGGCCTTAACCCATTAAGGTATCAGGCAACTTTCTCCTTATCAGCTTCTGCATGGCCTGTTCTGATGAGAAGTCGATAGAACTCGTCTGTATACTCCTGAATAGATCTTCCTACTTACTTCAAACTCTGTATTTTTTTAAGTAGGTCAAGCTCATAATCAACAAGAATGAACTGTCGCTTTAATTTATCCACCATCTGATCCAATCTCATGATTTTCTCCTTTCCCCTTCTATTTCGCTCCAACTGAATCTCTTGCCACCATATCTTCGCATGACCTTTCAGTCTGGCCTTCGCAAATTTGACCTTATCAGGATCCTCAACATCTTCATACTCAAAATATTCCTCATATTCATTGATCCAGTCGATCAATTCCTCTGTGTTAAGATTTTTAGAAAATGTGGGAACCTCAATCTTAGGTCTTTTCCCAATCTTGAAAATGGCCCGAAAAAGTCTTTCTTCCTCCTAGTTCACAATTTTGACTTCTCATTCTTGATATTCTTCTTCGACTTCATCCTCACTTTCATCTCTGACATTAAGATTCATTCCTCTGCGAATCTCTTCTTGCAATGCTCGCACTTGTCTCTGCAGCTCTCTAACCTCAGGTGTTATAACACCAGCTCTTCTGCCATGTTCCCTTCGTGGAGGCATTTTCACGATGCGCGCTGAAACCCTAGCCATGTTTTTGGTGCAAACTGCCTCACGGTCGGTGATCTATTTACACACTCAAGAACTCCTACTCTGATACCACTTGATGAAGGGTGCTCTCCTTAATACCACAAACACATAACAGAAAAAGAGAAATAACAACTATAATATGCAAGAACAGAAAAATTGGCTTCTTATTATCTCCACAAATGTGAAATTACAAACTTTTAGAATTATAATATGCAAATCCACATGGGCATTCCCTTACAATATTCTGTATGACAAAGCCTCGAACTATTACCCAGAACTATTCTGAACTGCCTAAGACAATAATACAGCCTTCCTTATATAGGCAATTATCCACCGCCTGGGAAGGTTCCAGAATTTTAGCCAATAAGGCCGACCAAACTTAGAATTATTTTATTTGACATTTTATTACATTATAGTCAGCTCAAGATAACCTTTGAAACCCGAACAGAAATTTTGAAAAAAATTATTTTTTGCCATTTCAGGTGGCCCAATTTCCGAAGACCATAAGTCATCACCAATTGACACGATCGACTATTATAACCCCATTTTGAAAATGCCACGAAGTGCTTTGCAGGGTCAACCAGCACAAGCACCCGTCACCTAAATTTTCAAGCTCATCTGGGGCTTCTAAAGCTTTCAAAACTGAGTTCAAAGTTTTTGTACCCTGCTGCCAATACCGAAAATTTTCAATATCTTCCAATATACACTTGATCTGGCAATGAAACTTTACTGGCAGACTTACATGACCAAAATGAACCTCCAAGAAAGAAATCAGATCATTTTGAGCACATGCAAAAATTACCAAAAATAGTAACTTTCCATAAATAGCAGCTTTGCACTAAAATAGCCCTTATTGAATATAAAATAGAAATATTTTTGGGTGATGCAAGATTGCTCTTACACCCAGAATGCTCCTACATCAGACACCCAGGGTAATTTGAGAAGTGACCCTGTCACGACTTAGGTGTGCAGAGGAAAACCAAGACGGTTAACCTCCTCCTTTGTTAGCCATGATAAATTTTCTACAGGTCGTCCTTTCCATTTGACCAAATACTCTTCATATGTCCTATTCCTTGTGCTTCTACCAACACGACTGTCCACTATGTCTTCGATCTCCTTAGTGTCTGAACTAGTTGCTGGAATACTCCACTATGCTGTTGTGATCTGATCTTCAACACCTCTTTCATGATACTCTGTCAGATCTGAAATGTTAAACACTGGTGAAATATTCAGCTCCCTAGGAAATTCTACCTCATATGCATTTTCTGAATCATGCTTCTTCAATATCTTACATGGTCCAAACTTCTTCATTTTCAACTTGTTATATGTACCAACTAGGAACCGCTCCTTCCGCAAATGAACCATGACTTCATCACCAATCTGAAATTTCTTATACCTCCTTTTCTCATCTGCCTTAGCCTTATACTGTGCATTCATCTTGGTAATATGCTTTCTCACCTCCCCATGGATGTTCTTCAAATGTTCTACAAAATCCTCAGCCTCAGCACTACTTATTTCTCCTTTATCTATCTTTCTCAACTCAAATGCATTTCTTGGACTACTTCCATATATAATCTAGAATGGTGATTTACCAGTGCTTCTGTTGACAGAATTATTGTATGCAAATTTTTTCTGTGGTAAAATCAAATCCCATCCTGTTGGCTTATCCCCAACCAAATATTTCAGTAGATTTTTAAAACTCCTATTCACCACCTCTGTCTGTCCATCAGTTTGTGGGTGATGTGATGAACTGAACTTCAAATCTATCTTTAGCTTCTTCCACAATGTTCACCAGAAATATCCAACAAACTTAGTGTCCCGATCTAAAACTATGGTCTTTAGCAAACCATGAAGTCTCACTACTTCTCTGAAAAACAATTTTGCTACATGAACAGCATCATTAGTCTTCTTGCAGTGAATGAAATGTGCCATCTTCAAAAATCTATCAACTACTACAAAAATTGAATCATGTCCCCGCTGTGTCCTCGGTAAACTAAGAACAAAGTCCATACTAATATCCTCCCAAGGCTTCTCTGGTATAGGCAATGGCTGGTACAACCCTGTATTCTGCTTCACTCCTTTTGCCATTTGACATACTCTGCAACTCTGTACAAACTTTTTCACATCTTGCTGCAACTGTGGCCAATAATAATTCTCACTAACCAAACCAAAAGTTTTATCATGACCAAAATGTCCAGCCAATCCTCCGCTATGCTTCTCCTTGATGAGATTCTCCCTCATAGAACTTCGTGGAATGCACAACTAACTCCCTCTCAATAGCATATCATCTTGGATGATGAAATCCAACCATTTCGTCCTGTCTAGAGTAACAGGTTTTGTACAAGCTTTCCAAGCTTCACCAAAATCAGGATCTTCTGGATACAAAATCTTGAGTTCATTGAATCCAACCACTTCAATCTGCATTTTTGTCAGCAATAGTTGTCTTCTGCTAAGACCATCTGCAACCCTATTAGACTTTCCACTCCTGTATTTCAAAACAAATGTATAACTCTGCAAAAACTCAACCCATTTCAAATGCCTCTGATTCAACTTTCCTTGACTATTCAAATATTGCAAAGCTTGATGATCAGTATACAAAATAAACTCCTTAGAAAGCAGATAATGTCTCCACTTCTTTAATGCCTGAACTATAGCATAAAATTCCTGATCATAAACAGAATATTTCCTCTTGGCATCATTTAACTTCTCACTGAAATAAGCAACAGGTTTACCTTCTTGGCTCATAACAACTCCTATTGCAGTACCACTAGCATCACAATCTACTTGAAACACCTTATTAAAATCTAGAAGTGCTAAAACAGGTTGTTCTGTAACTTTTTGTTTCAACAATTGAAAACTCTTTTCTGCCACATTAATCCACTTAAACTCTTTTCTATCCCCTCTCATTGTTTCAGTTAAGGGTCCACAAATACTACTAAAATTTTTGATAAAATTTCTATAAAAGCTAGCTAGACCATGAAAAGATCTTACATCAGTAGCACTCTTTGGAGTAGGCCATTCAAGGATAGCCTGTACCTTCTCTGGGTCCATTTTTAGACCTTCTTCTGAAACTACAAACCCCAAATACACCAACTCTTTCTTCACAAAATTGCACTTCTTCAAATTAATCAACAATTTCTCTTCTCTCAACTTCTCAAATACCATACGAATATGCATCATATGCTCATCCAATATCTTACTAAAGATCAAAATATCATCTAGGTAAACAATGACAAACTTACCCAGAAATTCTTTCAGAACCTCGTTCATGAGCCGCATGAAAGTGCTCGGTGCATTGGTTAGCCCAAAAGGCATGACTAACCACTCATACAGTCCTTCCTTTGTCTTGAAGGTAGTCTTCCATTCATCTCCTTCTCTGATCTGAATCTGATGATATCCACTTTTCAGATCTATCTTTGAGAAATACACAGCTCCACTCAAACAGTCCATAATATCATCCATTCGTGGCAATAGAAACCTGTACTTGATTGTGATCTTATTTATTGTCCTAGAATCTCTACACATCCTCCATTCTCCATTCTTCTTTGTAGCTAATACTACTAGTACAGCACATGGACTCAGACTCTCATGGATCAATCTTTTCTGTAACAGTTCATGTACTTATCTGTTCAACTCCTCACTTTCTGTAGGTGTCATTCTATGTGCTGCCTTATTCGGCAAACTCGCTCCTAGGATCAAGTCCATTTGATGACTAATCTTTCTGACTGGTGGTAATCTATCAGGTACGTTATTGGATACAATATCCTAAAACTCATTCAACAAATCTGCAACTTCTACAGGAACATCTTCTACTTCCTCTTTACCAGCTTTTGAAATTAAAGAAAAATATACATGCTCATGCCTCATACCATCTAGAAAATTTCTTCCATCAACAAAATTTATCCTTGCATTACCACATACCTTTTCTTCAGTCTCCTTCAATGGTTTTAGCTTATGTCGCACTCCATCCTTTGTCAGGGAATAGGTATTCGCACGACCATCATGTACAGCACATCTGTCAAACTGCCATGGTCTACCCAACAACATATGACATGCATCCATAGATATGATATCACACAATACCTCATCTTGGTATCTGCCAATCTTGAACTTCACCAAGGATTGTTCATTGACCATGACCTTGTGGTCATCTTGTACCTAGGCAATCTGATATGGATGTGGGTGTTTCTGTCTCTTGAGTTTCAACTTTGTCACCATCTCTTCTAACACTAAATTGTCAGTGCTTCCACTATCAATAATCACATCACAACATTTACCTTCATACTTGCACCTGGTGCGAAACAGACTCCTCCTTTGCTCAGGTTCATTCTCACCACTGTTAGCTTGTGGTGACTAATCAGGAAAGTACTATCCAGGAAAGTACTGTACACTTTTTTGAGGCCGACTACTTTTTTCAGTTTTTTGGGCCGACTACTTATAACTCATTCTAACCCTAAAGCGGGAAAATATTGTATAATATGGCTTAGGGTTAGGGATTTTCATGATGTATGATTTTAGTACTTGCGGCAGAATTGGGCTGTAAGGGATTACGGATTGTAATCAGGTTGTAATCACTAGATAATAATAATAATATTGGACTCACTGTTGGTGGATGTAGCCCAGGGATTGGGTGAACCACGTTAAATCTGTGTGCCATTATGTTCTATTCTGTGTGGTTTATTATTTTCTGATATTAGTTATATTTGCACATAATTGTTATTTCTGCCTTGTTAATCCTAACAAGTGGTATCAGAGCCAGGTTATTTTCATTCGTTCTTTCATCTATTCTCTGAAGCAGGTCTCACGAGTCAGTGGGAGAGTTTCTCGGTTAAGTGGGAGAAATGGCAGAAGAGGGTAGGCTGAAGGTTGATAAGTTTAATGGGTAGAACTTCGAGTTATGGAAGATGCAAATGGAGGATTATCTCTATCAGAAGGATCTATGGCGGCCATTAGAGGGAGTAGCCAAGAAAGAGCAATCAATGTCTCAGGAGGATTGGGATATTTTGGATAGGAAGGCACTGGGGAGTATTCGTCTATGCCTGGCACAATCGGTGGCATTCAATATTACTGAAGCAAAGACAGCTAAAGATCTGATGGAAACCCTAGCGAAGTTGTATGAAAAACCTTCAGCTTCAAACAAGGTATTTCTTATGAAGTGTTTATTTAATATGAAAATGGTAGAAGGTGGATCAGTTACTAATCATTTGAATGAGTTTAATACAGTTACAAGTCAATTAACCTCAGTTAAAATTACTTTTGATGAAGAGGTTAGGGCTCTCTTGATTTTGTGTTCTTTGCCAGAAAGCTGGAATGACTTGGTAATGGCTGTTAGTAATTTTGTTTCTGGTTCTAATACCCTAAAATATGATGATGTTATTGGTGTTATATTGAGTGAGGAAATTCATAGGAAAAGCTCAGGGGCATCCACATCGGGTAGTGTATTGAACACAGAAAGCAGAGGCAGAACAAGAGATAGAGGAAACAACTCTGGAAATCGTGGGAAATCAAGAGGAAAATCAAAGGGAAAGAGGTCCGAATCTAAAGGGCCAAATGATTGCTGGTACTGTGGAAAACCAGGTCATAAGAAGAAAGATTGTTGGTCTCGGAAGAAAGATCAAGGAGACAAAAATGATGGAAATAAGGAGGCAAATGTGGTAAGTAACAAATCTGAGGAGGATGCTTTGCTCTTGTCCTTAGAAAGTATTGATGATTCATGGGTTTTAGATTCTGGGGCTTCATTTCATGCTACACCCCATAGAAGTTATTTTGTTGATTATGTCCAAGGGGATTTTGGGCTAGTTTATTTGGGAGATAATGAACCCTGTCAGATCGTTGGAAAGGGAAAAATTAAGATTAAGTTGCAGAATGGGAATCATTGGCTACTACAAGAGGTAAGACATGTTCCGAGGCTGAGTAGAAATTTAATTTCAGTAGGGCAACTGGGTGATGAGGGTTGCACAGTTACTTTTAATGATAAAAATTGGAAGGTTTCAAAAGGTTCCTTAGTAGTAGCAAAAGGTGTGAAAGTAGGCACCTTATATCTTTTTACAGGTCATACTGTTCCTTCTACTTTAATTGTTTCAGAAGATAATGAATGTTCAGGAACAGTGGCTGCAGTTGAGCAGGAAGAACATCAAACTATTGCTGTAGATTTTGACACAGCACTGTGGCACAACAGACTCGGGCACATGAGTGAAAAAGGTATGAAATTACTTCATTCAAAGAAAGTTTTACCTGGTCTGAAATGTGTCAATATGGATTTCTGTGAAAGTTGTGTTTATGGAAAACAAAAGAGAGTTAGTTTTGTGAAGAGTGGGAAGGAAAAGAAAAATGAGAGATTAGAGCTTGTGCATACAGATGTATGGGGACCAGCTCAGGTATCTTCCCTTGGTGGCTCTCTGTATTATGTTACATTTATAGATGATGCAACAAGAAAAGTATGGATTTATTTCCTTAGACAGAAATCTGATGTATTTCAAACTTTTAAGAAATGGAAATGCTTGGTTGAGACTGAGACTGGTAAAAAGTTAAAATGTCTCAGATCTGATAATGGTGGTGAGTATTGTAGCACAGAATTTGAAGAATATTGTTCCTCTAATGGTATTCGTAGGCAGAAAACTGTACCAAGGACTCCACAAGAAAATGGAGTGGCTGAACGCATGAACAGGACAATCATGGAGCGTGCAAGGAGTATGAGGTTGCATGCTAGGCTGCCCAAAAATATGTGGGCAGAGGCAGTGAACACTGCTGTTTATTTAATCAATAGAGGCCCCTCTACTCCTTTGGACTGTGGTATTCCAGAGGAAGCATGGAGTGGTAAGAAAGTGAGTTATTCTTTTCTCAAAACCTTTGGTTGTGAAGCTTTTGCACTTATAGATTCTAAAAATAGAACCAAGCTGGAAGCTAAGTCAAAGAAATGTGTATTTGTTGGGTATGGCATTGATGAATTTGGTTATAGGCTTTGGGATTTTGAAAATCATAAAATTGTAAGAAGCAGGGATGTCATATTCAATGAGAAAGTATTGTACAAAGATCTGTTGCTGCAGCATGAGAAGAAAGAAAATGACTATGTAGTACTGGATGATACTCCACAAGTTCATATTCCAGTAGTTCCTTATGCTCCGCAACAACAGCAACAACAAATACCACACACCCCAGTGAGTGTTAGACGGTCAACAAGGCTAAGTAGACCTCCAGAAAGATTTTCTCCATCTTTGTATTCTATTATGTTAACAGATGCTGGTGAACCTGAATGTTATAATGAAGCTGTGCAGGTGGATACAAAGCTTCAGTGGGAGTCTGCAATGACAGATGAAATGGACTCTTTGCTGAAAAATCAGACATGGGATTTATGTAAGTTACCTGCAGGTAAAAGGGCTTTACAGAATAAATGGGTTTACAGGATCAAAGAAGAGGATGGAGGTATGAAAAGATTTAAAGCCAGATTAGTCGTAAAAGGATTTGCACAGAAACATGGTATTGATTTTGATGAGATATTTTCTCCAATTGTTAAAATGACTTCTATTCGTATTGTTTTAAGTATTGTGGCTACTGAAGATTTGCATTTAGAGCAGCTTGATGTTAAAACAGCCTTTCTTCATGGTGATTTGGATGAAGAAATATATATGGTTCAGCCACAAGGATTTGAGGTCAAGGGTAAGGAGAATTTGGTGTGAAGATTGCAGAAAAGTTTATATGGCTTGAAGCAAGCACCTCGGCAATGGTATATTAAATTTGACACTTTTATGAATGGGCTTGGATATAGTCGGTGTCATTCTGACCATTGTGTTTATTTTAAGAGGTTGGATGATGACAGCTACATTATTTTATGTTTATATGTTGATGATATGCTTGTAGCTGGGTCTAACATGGATCACATTAAGGGGTTGAAACAACAGTTAGCAAAATCTTTTGCTATGAAGGATTTGGGGGCAGCAAAATAAATCCTTGGTATGAAAATTTGTAGAGATAGGAAAAATAGGAAATTGTCTCTATCTCAGGCTGATTATATTGAGAAGGTGTTGCAACGTTTCTCTATGGAAAATGCCAAAGCTGTCAGCACACCTTTGCCTGGTCATTTGAAATTGACTAAGGATATGTGTCCCAAGACACCAGAAGAAGAGACTAAAATGTCTAAGGTACCTTATGCTTTAGCCATAGGGAGCTTAATGTATGCTATGGTATGTACTAGGCCAGATATTGCACACGCAGTGGGAGTCGTTAGCCGTTATATGAGTAACCCTGGTATTGAGCATTGGAATGCAGTCAAATAGATTCTCAGATATTTGAGAGGCACATCTAGTAAGTGTTTACACTTTGGGGGTTCTACTACTACTGTACAAGGCTATGTTGACTCAGATTTGGCAGGAGATATAGATCGCAGGCGGAGTACTACAAGTTATATATTTACTGTTGGTGGGACAGCAGTGAGTTGGATTTCTCGACTACAAAAGGTGGTTGCTTTATCCACTACAGAGGCAGAGTATGTTGCTGCTACAGAGGCAGCCAAGGAGATGATATAGATTCAATTCTTCATGGAAGAATTGGGACATCCACAAAAGGATAATTTTCTACATACAGATAGCCAAAGTGCCATTCATCTTGCAAAGAATTCTGCTTTGCACTCAAAGACAAAACACATACAGTTGCGGTACCATTTCATTCGATCAGTTTTGGATGATGGACAGTTAAGGCTGGAAAAGATTCATACTGATGATAATCCAGTAGATATGTTTACAAAGGTAGTAACAAGGGAGAAGTTGAACTCATGTTCAGCTTCAGTTGGTCTTCTAAACTAAACAACATAAAGGAACAACTGAGTCCAAGGTGGTTCAATCTAGTGGGAGCCTCATGTGGGTAGCGGTATTGCTACAGGATTAGTCTCCAAGTGGGAGGTTTTTTAGTATAGTGTGGATACTGATTAGTCACCAAGTGGGAGATTGTTAGCTTGTGGTGACTAATCAGGAAAGTACTATCCAGGAAAGTACTGTACACTTTTTTGAGGCCGACTATTTTTTTTAGTTTTTTGGGCCGACTACTTATAACTCATTCTAACCCTAAAGTGGGAAAATATTGTATAATATGGCTTAGGGTTAGGGATTTTCATGATGTATGATTTTAGTACTTGCAGTAGAATTGGGCTGTAAGGGATTACGGATTGTAATTAGGTTGTAATCACTGGATAATAATAATAATATTGGACTCGCTGTTGGTGGACGTAGCCCAGGGATTGGGTGAACCACGTTAAATCTGTGTGCCATTATGTTCTATTCTGTGTGGTTTATTATTTTTTGATATTAGTTATATTTGCACATAATTGTTATTTCTGCCTTGTTAATCCTAACAACCACTCAACAGGACTCTTCTGTTAATCAACGTTTCTCCTCTTTCAGCATCTTCAGAATTTGATGATCTGACATCTTCATCTACATGTGCAACTCTGGCCTGGCCTTCATTTCTCCTGTCTATTCTACCTTGGCACTGAAGACATTCAAATGCCCTATGACCTTCTTCTCGACAGTGAAAACATGTTCCACGAAAGCCACCTCTTCCAAATCCTTGTCCTCTTCCTCTTCCTCTCTGATCTCTATTATTCTGATCTTGGAAGTGATTGGAATTATTTCTCCACTGATTCTGACTACTACTAGCCTCATCCTTCTTTTTCAGATCCTCATTTCGGCCACCATATGACCGTCCACTAGATCGTCCACCGTAACCTCTTTTGTTTTGTCTGCTCTCAAACTTCTTATTCAGCTTTTCCTCTACTTTTAGGGTAAACTGGTATGCCTCTTCAATACTGTTCATTCAAACCAGATTCAGCTCCTTCTGAATGCTTGGCCTTAACCCATTAAGGTATCGGGCAACTTTCTCCTTATCAGCTTCTGCATGGCCTGTTCTAATGAGAAGTCGATAGAACTCCTCTGTATACTCCTAAACAGATCTTCCTGCTTGCTTCAAACTCTGCATTTTCTTTAGTAGGTCAAGCTCATAATCAACAGGAATAAACTGTCCCTTCAATTTATCCACCATCCAATCCCATCTCATGATTTTCTCCTTTCCCCTTCTATTTTGCTCTAACTGAATCTCTTGCCACCATATCTTCGCATGACCTTTCAGTCTGGCCTTCACAAATTTGACCCTATCAAGATCCTCAACATCTTCATACTCAAAATATTCATCACATTCATTGATCCAGTCGATCAATTCCTCTGAGTTAAGATTTCCAAAAAATGTGGGAACCTCAATCTTAGGTCTTTTCCCAATCTTGGAAATGGCCCGAAAAAGTCTTTCTTCCTCTTGGTTCACAATTTTGACTTTTACTTCTTGATATTCTTCTTCGGCTTCATCATCACTTTCATCTCTGACATTAAGATTCATTCCTCTACGAATCTCTTCTTGTAATGCTCGCACTTGTCTCTGCAGCTCTCTAACCTCAGGTGTTACAACACCAGCTCTTCCGCCATGTTCCCTTCATGGAGGCATTTTTACGATGCGCACTGAAACCCTAGCCACGGTCCTGGTGCAAACTGCCTCATGGTCGGTGATCTATTTACACACTCAAAAACTCTTGCTCTGATACCACTTGATGAAGGGTGCTCCCCTTAATACCACAAACACATAACAAAAAAAGAGAAACAACAACAATAATATGCAAGAATAGAAAAATTGGCTTCTTATTATCTCCACAAATGTGGAATTGTACTCTTTCAGAATTACAATATGCAAAGCCACATGGGCATTCCCTTACAATATTCTATAGGATAAAACCTCAAACTATTACTCAGAACTATTCTGAACTGGCTAAGACAATAATACAGCCTTCCTTATATAGGCAATTATCCACCGCCTGGGAAGGTTCCAGAATTTTAGCCAATAAGGCCGACCAAACTTAGAATTATTTTATTTGACATTTTATTACATTATAGTCAGCTCAAGATAACCTTTGAAACCTGAACAGAAATTTTGAAGAAAATTATTTTTCACCATTTCAGGTGGCCCAACTTCCGAAGACCATAAGTCATCACTAGTTGACTCGATCAACTATTATAATCCGATTTGGCAAACGCCACGAAGCCCTCTACAGGCTTGACCGGTGCAAGTGCCTGTCACCCAAATTTTTGACCTCATCCGGGGCCTCTAAAGCCTTCAAAACTAAGTTCAAAGTTTCTGTACCCTGTTGCTAATACCGAAAATCTTCAATATCTTCCAATATACACTTGATCTGGCAATGAAACTTTACTGGCAGACTTACATGACCAAAATGAACCTCCAAGAAAGAAATCAGATCATTCTGAGAACATGCAAAAATTACCAAAAATAGTAACTTTCCATAAATAGTAGCTCTGCACTAAAATAGCCCTTATTGAATATAAAACAGAAATATTTTTGGGTGATGCAAGATTTCTCTTACACACAGGATGCTCCTGCATCAGACACCCAGGGTAATTTGAGAAGTGACCCTGTCACGACTCAGGTGTGCAGAGGAAAACCAAGACGGTTAACCTTCTCCTTAAGTTAGCCATGATGAATCTTCTACAGGTCATCCTTTCCATTTGACCAAATACTCTTCATATATCCTATTCCTTGTGCTTCTACTAACACGACTGTCTAGTATGTCTTCGATCTCCTTAGTGTCTGAACTAGTTGCTGGAATATTCCACTATGCTGTTGTGATCTCATCTTCAACACATCCTTCATGATACTCTGTCAGATCTGAAATGTTAAACACTGGTGAAATATTCAGGTCACTAGGCAATTCTACCTCATATGCATTTCTTGAATCATGCTTCTTCAATATCTTATATGGTCCAAACTTTTTCATTTTCAACTTGTTATATGTACCAACTAGAAACCGCTCCTTCCGCAAATGAACCATGACTTCATCACCAATATGAAATTCCTTATACCTCCTTTTCTCATTTGCCTTAGCCTTATATTATGCGTTCATCTTGGTAATATGCTTTCTCACCTCCCCATGGATGTTCTTCAAATGTTCTGCAAAATCTTCAGCCTCAGCACTACTTATTTCTCCTTTATCTATCTTTCTCAACTCAGATGCATTTCTTGGACTACTTCCATATATAATCTGGAATGGTGATTTACCAGTGCTTCTGTTGACAGAATTATTGTATGCAAATTCTGCTTGTGGTAAAATCAAATCCCATCCTGTTGGCTTATCCCCAACTAAACATCTCAGCAGATTTTCCAAACTCAAATTCACCACCTCTGTCTGTCCATCAGTCTGTGGGTGATGTGATGAACTGAACTTCAAATCTATCTTCAGCTTCTTCCACAATGTTCACCAGAAATATCCAACAAACTTAGTGTCCCGATCTGAAACTATGGTCTTTGGCAAACCATGAAGTCTCACTACTTCTCTGAAAAATAATTCAGCTACATGAACATCATCATTAGTCTTCTTGCAGTGAATGAAATGTGCCATTTTCAAAAATCTGTCAACTACTACAAAAATTGAATCATGTCCCCGCTGTGTCCTTGGTAAACCAAGAACAAAGTCCATACTGATATCCTCCCAAGGCTTCTCTGGTATAGGTAATGGCTGGTACAACCCTGTATTCTACTTCACTCCTTTCGCCATTTGACATACTCTACAACTTTGTATAAACTTCTTCACATCTTGCTGCAACTGTGGCCAATAATAATTCTCACTAACCAAACCAAAGGTTTTATCGCGACCAAAATGTCCAGCCAATCCTCCGCTATGCTTCTCTTTGATGAGATTATCTCTCATAGAACTTCATGGAATGCACAACTAACTCCCTCTGAATAGTATATCATCTTGGATGATGAAATCTAACCATTTCATCCTGTCTAGAGTAACACGTTCTGTACAAGCTTTCCAAGCTTCACCAAAATCAAGATCTTCTGGATACAAATTCTTGAGTTCCTTGAACCCAACCACTTTAATCTGCATTTCTGTCAGCAATAGTTGTCTTCTGCTAAGAGCATCTGCAACCCTATTAGACTTTTCACTCCTGTGTTTCAAAACAGATGTATAACTCTGCAAAAACTCAACCCATTTCAAATGCCTCTGATTCAACTTTCATTGACTATTCAAATATTGCAAAGCTTGATGATCAGTATACAAAACAAACTCCTTAGGAAGCAGATAATGTCTCCACTTCTTTAATGCCTGAACTATAGCATAAAATTCTTGATCATAAATAGAATATTTCCTCTTGGCATCATTTAACTTCTCACTGAAATAAGTAATAGGTTTACCTTCTTGGCTCATAACAACTCCTATTACAATACCACTAGCATCACAATCTATTTGAAACACCTTATTAAAATCTGGAAGTGCTAAAACAAGTTCTTCTGTAACTTTTTGTTTCAACAATTGAAAACTCTTTTCTGCCCCATTAGTCCACTTAAACTCTTTTCTATCCCCTCTCATTGTTTCAGTCAAGGGTCCATAAATACTACTAAAATTTTTGATAAAATTTCTGTAAAAGCTAGCTAGACCATGAAAAGATCTTACTTCAATAGCACTCTTTAGAGTAGGCCATTCAAGGATAGCCTATACCTTCTCTGGGTCCATTTTTAGACCTTCTCCTGAAACTACAAACCCCAAATACACCAACTCTTTCTTCACAAAACTGTACTTCTTCAAATTAATCAGGAATTTCTCTTTTCTCAACTTCTCAAATACCATACGAATATGCATCATATGCTCATCCAATGTCTTACTAAAGATCAAAATATCATGTAGGTAAACAATGACAAACTTACCCAAAAATTCTTTCAGAACCTCTTTCATGAGCCGCATAAAAGTGTTCAGTGCATTGGTTAGCCCAAAAGGCATGACTAACCACTCATACAGTCCTTCCTTTGTCTTGAAGGCAGTCTTCCATTCATCTCCTCTGATCTAAATCTGATGATATCCACTTTTCAGATCTATCTTTGAGAAATACACAGCTCCACTCAAACAGTCCATAATATCATCCATTCATGGCAATGGAAACCTGTACTTGATTATGATCTTATTTATTGCCCTAAAATCTGTACACATCCTCCATTCTTCATTCTTCTTTGGTGCTAATACTGCTAATATAGCACAGGGACTCAGACTCTCATGGATCAATCTTTTCTGTAACAGTTCATGTACTTGTCTGTTCAACTTCTCACTTTCTGCAGGTGTCATTCTATGTGCTGCCTTATTCGGCAAACTCACTCTTGGGATCAAATCCATCTGATGACTGATCTTCTTGAGTGGTGGTAATCTATCAAGCACGTTATCGGATATAATATCCTGAAACTCATTCAACAAATCTGCAACTTCTACAGGAACATCTTATACTTCCTCTTTACCATCTTTTGGAATTAAAGCAAAACATACATGCTCATGCCTCATACCATTTAGGAAATTTCTTCCATCAACAAAAGTTATCCTTGCATTACCACATACTTTTTCTTCAGTCTCCTTCAATAGTTTTAGCTTATGTCACACTCCATCTTTTGTCAGGGAATAGGTATTCGCACGACCATCATGTACAGCACATTTGTCAAACTACCATGGTCTACCCAACAACATATGACATGCATCCATAGATATGATATCACACAATACCTCATCCTGGTATCTGCCAATCTTAAAATTCACCAGGCATTGTTCATTGACCATGACCTTGTGGTCATCCTGTACCCAGGCAATCAGATATGGATGTGGGTGTTTCTGTCTCTTGAGCTTCAACTTTGTCACCATCTCTTTTGACACCAAATTGTCAGTGCTTCCACTATCAATAATCACATCACAACATTTACCTTCACACTTGCACCTGGTGCGAAACAGGCTCCTCCTTTGCTCAGGTTCATTCTCACCACTCAACAGGACTCTTCTATTAATCAATGTTTCTCCTCTTTCAGCATCTTCAGAATTTGATGATCTGGCATCTTCATCTACATGTGCAACTCTGGCCTGGCCTTCATTTCTCCTTTCTGTTCTGCCTTGGCGCTGAGGACATTCAAATGCCCTATGACCTTCTTCTCCACAGTGAAAACATGTTCCACGGAAGCCACCTCTTCCAGATCCTTGTCCTCTTCCTCTTCCTCTCTAATCTCTATTATTCTAATCCTGGAAGCGATTGGAATTATTTCCCCACTGAGTCTGACTACTACTGGCCTCATCCTTCTTTTTTGGATCCTCATTTCAGCCACCATATGACCGTCCACCAGATCGTCCACCGTGACCTCTTCCGTTTTGTCTGCTCTCAAAATTCTTGTTCAGCTTTTCCTCTACTTTTAGGGCAAACTGGTATGCCTCTTCAATATTGTTCATTCGAACCAAATTCAGTGCCTCCTGAATGCTTGGCCTTAACCCATTAAGGTATCGGGCAACTTTCTCCTTATCAGCTTCTGCATGGCCTGTTCTAATGAGAAGTCGATAGAACTCCTCTGTATACTCCTGAACAGATCTTACTGCTTGCTTCAAACTCTACATTTTCTTTAGTAGGTCAAGCTCATAATCAACAGGAATGAACTGTCACTTCAATTTATCCACCATCCGATCCCATCTCGTGATTTTCTCCTTTCCCCTTCTATTTTGCTCCAACTGAATTTTTTGCCACCATATCTTCGCATGACCTTTCAGTCTGGCCTTCGCAAATTTGACCCTATCAGGATCCTCAACATCTTCATACTCAAAATATTCTTCACATTCATTGATCCAGTCAATCAATTCCTCTGGGTTAAGATTTCCAGAAAATGTGGGAACCTCAATCTTAGGTCTTTTCCCAATCTTAGAAATGGCCCGAAAAAGTCTTTCTTCCTCCTGGTTCACAATTTCGACTTCTCCTTCTTGATATTCTTCTTCGGCTTCATCCTCGCTTTCATCTCTGACATTAAGATTCATTCCTCTGTGAATCTCTTCTTGCAATGCTCGCACTTGTCTCTGCAGCTCTCTAACTTCAGGTGTTACAACACCAGCTCTTCCACCACGTTCCCTTCGTGGAGGCATTTTCATGATGCGTGCTGAAACCCTAGCCACGGTCCTGGTGCAAACTACCTCACGGTCGGTGATTTGTTTACACACTCAAGAACTCCTACTCTGATACCACTTGATGAAGAGTGCTCCCCTTAATACCACAAACACATAATAGAAAAAGAGAAACAATAACAATAATATGCAAGAACAAAAAAATTGGCTTCTTATTATCTCCACAAATGTGAAATTATAAACTTTCAAAATTATAATATGCAAAGCCACATGGGCATTCCCTTACAATATTCTATAGGACAAAGCCTCGAACTATTACTCAGAACTATTCTGAACTGCCTAAGACAATAATACAGCCTTCCTTATATAGGCAATTATCCACCGCCGGGGAAGGTTCCAGAATTTTAGCCAATAAGGCCGACCAAACTTAGAATTATTTAATTTGAAATTTTATTACATCATAGTCGGCTCAAGATAACCTTTGAAACCCGAACAGAAATTTTGAAGAAAATTATTTTTTGCCATTTCAGGTGGCCCAACTTCCGAAGACCATAAGTCATCACCAGTTGACCCGATCGGCTATTATAACTCCATTTCAGAAATGCCACGAAGCGCTCTACAGGCTTGACTGGCGCAAGCGCCTGTCACCCAAATTTTTGACCTCATCCAGGGCCTCTAAAGCCTTCAAAACTGATTTTAAAGTTTCTGTACGCTGCTGCCAATACTGAAAATCTTCAATATCTTCCAATATACACTTGATCTGGCAATGAAACTTTACTGGTAGACTTACATGACCAAAATGAACCTCCAAGAAATAAATCAGATCATTCTGAGCACATGCAAAAATTACCAAAAATAGTAACTTTCCATAAATAGCAGCTCTGCACTAAAATAGCCCTTATTGAATATAAAATAGAAATATTTTTGGGTGATGCAAGATTTCTCTTACACCCAGGATGCTCCTGCATCAATATTAGTGAATATCTTCCCAAGTTTGCAACAAATATCCATGTAGATCGCATTTGGGATCCCAACTTTATTAACAAATTTGAAGGGTAGTACTTGATGGGGAAAGTTAGATTGAGGAAAGTGAGAGGTAATTATATGATGTTATTGTAGTTTATTAATTCTTATAGATCTTTAATATAACTTGTTTCTAAGCGGTCTATTTGTTTTCTTTATAGTTGGTTGTGAGTGGGATGCACTACATTTGTATATTGCAAAGAATTTTGATTGGATGATGGTATGGATTCAACAATCTCAAAAAAATGGTTTCTCATTAACATGGAATGGTGTTGCATCATTGGTTAAAGAAGCTCATCATAATGGAGATCCCAATGTTATGCCAATGGTACTTGATCTAGTATATGGTTTAAGAGGTAGAAAGGTACATATAATTTTACTAACCATGACCCATAAGTTTAATATCAACTCATGGATTGATGAAAATAATCTTGACATGTTTGAATAATTGCAGATCAAACACCACAAAGCTATGTACTACCATGGCCGTAAATTTTGCATAAAAAAGTTAGACGACACAAAGAAAACTTGTGATTCTAGGATAAGTGCAGTCTTCAAGGTCGCTAATATTTCATGTAGAAATGACATACATCCTCAACAATCTAAAAATTGATACTATGGCATTTTGGATGATATACTTGAGTGTGAATTTAATTCATTCAAATTAGTTCTATTTGTCGTCAAATGGTATAGGCTACGACTTAATCAAAGTGATCTTGATAGGACTATTATTGAACATGATAGTAGATTTACAATAATTAATACAAAGTCATTTGAGCTAGTTGGAGATGAGCCCTATGTTCTTCCAAGCCAATGTGAGCAAGTGTTTTACTTTTGCGTTCCACATAAACTGGGTTGGTCATTTGTTGTTAGACATGATCCAAGAGGAAGGCCAGTACAGTATAATGTGATGGAAGAAGAAGATACTAAAGAATCAGAAGACAAAGTAAATGATGATCATGGATGAATGTTACACAATGAAGAAGAAGAAGAAGAAAATGATGATGATTCTGGTGATACTAATGATATTGATGGTGATGATGGTGATGATCATGATCATGGTGATGAAGATGGTGTTGATCAAGGCATTGATGGTCATGATGATGATGGTCATGATGATGATAGTCATGATGATGGCGATGATGATGGCGATGATGATGATGATGATGATGATGATGATAGTCATGATGATGACATGGATGAGGAGGATGATCAATAACATGATCAATGAAATGTATGTCAAGGTATGATCAATGTCATTTATGAGGTATTGATTTATTCATAGAAATTTGAATTAAGTTATTATGTGTTTAACTCTATAGTCATGGAGTATATTTTTCATCATGTAAATTTTGTCTTCTATGTAATTTTTAGCTTACATATCATGTAATTTTTGGCTAACTTAAGATAAATGATTTACATATGTAAGAAATTTAACACCTTTGACATGGATCGAAAGGTATAATTTATTATTTGGTTCCCTTCTCTTTAGTTAGCAAAATATGTAGATCCTACTATGTCTCTCATTTGATGGATTGCAGGTATCAAAAAATAGGTATTTGTTTGATCTATCTTCCTCAAGTGAGGAAAATACGGGAATAGAAGACAAAAGTGAGACATCTAATAGGTCTAAAATAGGGAGATCAACTAGAGGTCAAAAGATTAGAAGAAAATTTGATAAATGAATACAATTTTTCCTTGCTGAGGGGGGTTCATGTTCTTATGATAATGAGACCAAAGGTGACATGAAGGTTCCCTTAAGGTACACACATCTTCAGAAAGAATGGGTACCCAAGGAACTACCTCCAGCTAATACTGATTTTTCTGTTAACGAAAGGATATATCACATAGCTCCATCTTCATTACATGGTTTGGGCTTATTTTCCATGGATGGCATAAAGGTAAATTATAATCAAGTTTTTGAATTGATGGAGTATGTAGGACCTTGTTAGAATTACAAGAATTGGATGTAGATTGTGCAATATTAAAAAAGTATGTGTAAGTATGCATTGTCACCAAATTATATACAATGCAAAGCAAATGATCAAACTAAAAGGCTTGCTATGTATATTGATGGAAGGCCAAAAGCAACAGGGAATATTGTAGGTTTTATAAATAGTTCTCAACCCGTGTCAACTAATAAGTGGCCAAATTATATATTCGAGGCACGCGAGGGAAATCATGTATTTGTATGTGCGATAAAATCAATAAGTGCATGGGAAGAGCTTCTAATAGATTACAATTTGATTCATGTAGATACTAAAAAATTCCCCATCATGGGACTGGTAAGTATAACATTTAAACCAATTTTATTTAATTAATATTGACTCCAATCACTTCTGATTGCTAAGAATTACTAATCTTTTTCACATGGCAACATGGATATTCCACCTCAAGATACAGGCGGGGATGTTCCTCACATTTCACCTTCTTCATCAAAGATAAACCTTAATTAGTGTAATTATAAAAATTATAGAAACAAATGTCATATTATTATGTTCTTTTCTTTATGGCTTTGGAGTTATTTTGATAGAATTTTACTGATATTGATGTCACAAATTGATACCTATTGATAGATAAAAGAAAAAGAGGCAGTAGATCAATTCCGATCTGAAGTTGAGGTGGCATTTATAGATGATGTAGAATCTAACTCTAACCATGTGTTCATGGCTACTCAAATAAAAAATAAATATGGTAAAGAAATTCTTAACCTTCTAATGGAAGCAAATGAAACTGAGGAGTCAAAGGAAATCGAAGAAGAATTGACATGTAGAGTCAATTCTATTGATGTAAGTAGTAATTAATCTTAAGCAATAATTAAAGTTCAATAGATGTTTATATTTTATACTATCTTATGGATCATGATCTAAAATATGATGTGTTCTTCTTATAGGGTTTTTGACACATGTGAAACATCATCAATATGGTGAGGGTTGTAGCACCGCACTGCCTTCATGTAAATAATCCTTAAACTTTTAACCATTGATTTAACCTTTGTATGCATTATTGACTCAACTTATGATTGGGATGCTTCTAGTACCCCATTTTATCTTTATCCATTGCAAATGTCTTTTCTAACAATGTATTCTTCAACTCATGATGAAGTGTAGATGCCCCATTTGATTAACATTCTACATTCGACCGTTGCATTGTTCACAACAAGGTGCTTGCATACATCTTCGTTTGTACCATCTACAACTGGTAAAACCTTATTTTTATATATTTTGTTATGTGTTAATCATGCATTGATTATTTTTCTTGTGTGAATTTTATACACTGCATGGACCTATTTTGTGCACTAATAGATACACCTACACTTGGTACAAGAATAGATCAGACTAGTACTAGTGAAGATCAACCATTTCCTGGATCAGCCTATGTTACTAGTACTGGTTCGTTTGCAAGAACATTATTGTTGAACAAGAACAATATGGTTCTGTTAAAAGTACCAAAGCTTCCAGCTGCTTTAAAATTGTTATTATTTACAGTGTAATTGTAGTTTACCTATACATAACTCATTTTGGACTGATAATCCCATGATATTTTTGTAGGAAATGATGGTTTTTATAATCATCTTTTTGAAATGACATTGAAGCTATTTGGGCCCACCATACATAAAAGGTATGTAGCTTCATAATATTGGTACAATATTTTTCTTATCTTCCATTTATTGTACTATATTAAAGTTATGATATCTAACAATTTTATTTTTTCAAAAAAGGTGGAATGATCAGGATGCTGACTTAAAAAATCAGCTCATTAAATCTTTAGAGGACCTCTTTGGAATTAAAACTTTTGACAGAGGCATGATTCTTAATAGGGCATCCAAACATATAAAGACTATGTGGGGCCAATATAGAAGGGCTCTAAAGGATAACCCAAAGTACGAGTGTCCTCCTATGATTCCACGAATGGCGTGGAATGAAATAATGGAAGATGCAAAAGAGAAAAGGCTAAAGGGTAGTGGAATTCAACCAGAAGACAGAAAAAGAAGGTATGTCATGATAGTATTAGGTAGAATGTAATCATGCACTAATTAGTGATCTTTGTAAATATATAATCTAACATGTTTCAAAATTTTCATAGATTGGGTGAACCCACACTAGTGGGTTACACTTTTTTGCCTGAATGGACACTGAACTTTACATTTTGAAAAAAAAACTTTCAGATTCGGATGCATATTGTCGTTAAACCATTTGAAATCAGAAGATGAAGTAAATTAGAGTCTTTTAGGATTTTTTGACTTCATTCTAAATATATTTTTTATTTTTATTTTTGAATTTATTTGAATGGTTTTTTCTTTCTCCCACAAAAATTGTATGTTGTTAAAAATATCATTTTCAAAGACTTACATTGTTTTCATAGAGCATAACCCTTTTCTTAAAATAGATATCAATGTGATTCTTTTGAAATTAGTTTTGTAACATCCACACAGAGGGCATGCAATTTATTTGATGACATTATCATGATTATTTAATATTTTATTAACATTTGAAGTTGACTAAATCATAATTTTGACATACCTTGACTACATAGCTTATAACTTGTCCTATATTTATCTAATTTTATTTTTAGTTTTTTGGATAGAAAGAAAACTTAAATACCTAGGGCATAGATATTTTTTAGATTTTTTTTTCTCTCATTTACTATTTTTTCATAAGCGTCAAACATAGAGGTATACATACGGTGAAATATCTATGTTTAGTAAAACTAAAAATACAAAGTCATAATGAACTTAATATATATTAACATTATAAGTACTGGAAAGATTTTTATTAGTAGTACCTTACTACATAGATAGGTTTTTCAAATGGATTCATTTGATCTCCCAAAAGATAAAGTTAAAGTGATTTTTTGTCATCATTTTAATAGGTGCGAAGGAGACTCCATTGAAGGTATTAATGAGAAGTATAGATGTTATATCAATGTTTTTTTAATCTAAGAGGCTTTGAGCCAACCATTTGTAATTAATTCCTTCAAATGGAACCTCTCAAGGCTTAAATAATCATATTTTATTAAAAATGTGTTATTTCAACAAAAATCAGCATGTCTAAAAAAGTGTAACCCACTATTGTGGGGTCAACTAGACTGCAAGACACATCAAAAGCCACACAAGTGAGATTAACAAAGGTTGGCCAACACAAACTTGGATCTGGTGGTTATATGAAACTTCACTCTCGACTTGTAAGTAGCAGCATTGGAAATTCATATCAAATTTTTATATATAAGGTTGCAAAAAATTCTGTTTAATCAAATCATACATGTAAAAGTGACGATATTAAACAAAAACTAGAGGGCACAGAATTCAATGTAGAGCCCATGGATGAAGACAAGAGAATAGCCTTGAAGGAAGGCTATGCAGTCATGGCTACATGCCTACACCAAGAATCCCAAAGCCATAATGAAGAATCTACTGCACTAGATGAGACACAAGTAAATTGGTCAAATGAAAAGTAAATCAAATTGAATAGTTAATTTTGAACATAAATTGACTATTTCATGATAACAATGTGCATGGCATTTCACTATAGCCTTCAAATCCTACCATAGAACCTAGGCGTAATGAAGGCCATGATGTGCATCACAGTGTTGGAGGTATTAATTTGCTATTGGAAATAAATTACAAAATTATTAATAGAATTTAACATCTTTAATTGCAATTGGCCATGTAACCTTTTTTTGAATATTTTAGAGCATGTTGAGCATGTTGAAGTGGTGGAAGATCAAAATGTTATTGTACATGATGATGTGGCATTGTTAGGTAAAGAAAAATACATGTTATGTTCTACTGGTTAATGAAATACATGTAACAATAAAAAAAAATATGTGAATTTAACCCATTTACTTGTTATTGCAGCAGACCCCCCTTTAGTGTAGCAACGTCATCCTCCTTGAGACATGAGGAAGCATCATAATTTGAGATCACAACCACAAGAGGAGGAAGATAATATTGATGCTCTTGTCAGCCTTTACCTAAATAAGAAATCTAAGAAAAACCCAAAAAAGAAATGATTTCTTAAAAATGCTCTTTGATAAAACTTGTTTGATTAACTTTGTTGGATAATGAAAGAATGTTGTTTTAAGTAATTATCTATGAATTTTGTGTATTAATATTGAATTATATGTCATGTTAATGAATATTGTTATGTGTTAATGAATTCTTGATTAGTGTTGCATATTAATGAATGTTATATGATTGTATTGATTGAATGGATGAATGAAGTGTGTAATTAGATGTTAATGGGGAATTTAGATTGATGTTAGGGGGAGGGGGGTGAGGCCATATGAGCTTCCACCTTCACGTGGTTGGCCTTGTTAAGTAGAGAATATTAAAGTATTCTCAAAACCAAGTGAAGCTCAAACTAACATACCTTCATTATTTAATCAATTTCATTCATTCTCAGTCTTTGCTCATAAGTGCATTTTGAATGTGTCATTGTCAGGCAACTATCAAATAAAAAACTAGAAGGGCCAATATTCAACTTCTCATTGTCATTGTCTGGCATGATTCGACTTCACCTCCTTGTAAGTATTCTTGTATTGAATGCATCAACCTCTCTTGGCCTAATGTGGATTATTTCATTGGTTTATGTTTTTGAGTAGGTGAAGTGTTAAAGGGTTTACATTTCTTATAAGTTTTTTTGTAACTTTTAAGCTATATGATAATGATTGTCATCCTTATATGGTAGGCAAATGAATTCAAGAAGGAAGCTTTCAGGAAATATTTGTAGTCAAGTAGCATCCTTGATACCCTCACAAAAGGTCTGCGACAATTCTTCTAATATGATGAAACGCTGAATCTAGAAAATTAATTTGTGAATTAGCATCTATTTGTGAGATAATATATTAATATTGGCAGTTCCTCTTATATGATGAAATGCTGATTTTAGAAAATTAGTTTGTGAATTTGCATCTATTATTTTTGGATGCCTGAATGTTATGTTTTCCTTGCAAGGATTCAAATTAATTTGATTGATATGATCTTCGAAATGGTGTAGTAGTCTTTTAGATTAATGTGATTTGTATTATCATATAATATCTCTGCTCTTATAAACTACCTTGTTTCCATGTATGATTTACAATTATTCATTCTAGTGTTCCAAAGATGAATCTAGACAATATCTTTAAGAAAAAGAATGAGGTTGCTAAAGCTATTGAAGAACTTGAAAAGGTTGATATATTCATATTAGTTTCATTTATTTATTGATGTGTATTATCAATTGATTACTTTAAAATATCTCTTAAATATCAAACAAGATGAAATTTGAATGCAGTATAATTCAATCGTTCATTTCTATGCTTACAGGCTATGTCAAACTATGGATATGAGATAGTTCAAACACTTATTATGGATATAGAGGCTGATGTGCATGTCAAGAAAGCAATGAATGAAATAAATACAGGCAACTTTTGTTGGAAATAATTGTCTGAAGGAAATTGCTACTCAAATTATGTATTATCTCTGATGTCACACAATGTCATAGTCCGCAGCATTCAGTACCTACCGAGCTCAGTCGGTCTACCTGGTAGTAAAAGTAGTGCTTACCGAGTTCACTTGGTTATCAAAGAAAAATTAGCATGTACCAAGTTCACTCGGTTATCAAAGAAAATTCAATGTTTACCGAGTTCAGTCAGTTTTTGAAGAAAAGTTAGCACTTACCGAGTTTAGTCGGTTATCGAAGAAAAAGGATTATCAGTGTTTACTAAGTTCCCTCAGTCTCTGAAAGATTGTAGAAAGTTATGGTCACCGAGCACTGTCGGCCCTTGAAGGATTTTTGCAAATAAAGTTTTCTTAATTCAGCTGACTGTTATACTAAGTAATGTTGATTTGACAAATCTAAAATCATACAAATAAAAGGTCAAATGTGAAAAATAAACAAGAAATATAGCAGAAGATATATAGAAGAGAGACAGGAAAGGTGTGTGCGAATTTGTGAAGGATGATCAGATATCCTTGAGGAGCAGCAGAGATATATTCGATCAGGAAGGATCACACTTATGTAGAATAGAGATCTGTAATCAGCAAGGTAGTTGCATTATTATACAGATCATTTTCATTGTTACCTTTTTATCATTGTAACAGTGAATTCTAAATCTCTTAACCGGTTGGTTTAACAACCATGTTGTAAATCCTCTAACAAGGTGACAATTCCATTGAATTGTTTTCAAGACCTCTTACCAGGCCACTCCTAGCAGGGTGATTAAATCCTCTAACAAGGTCACACCTAACAGTGTGTTTTGTAACCTTTTACTGGGTTGGCTTCTAACTGGGCATCACTTCAGAAAAGTGAAAATCAGTATCTAGATACATTGGTGGTTTTTCCCATATTGGGTTTCCACATTAAAATCTGTGTCTCTTGTGTTCTTAATTGTTATCTTAATCATATACAAGTGTTGATGAATATCTAAAAGATAATTTACTAATACTTTCTGCATCTACAAAGTTACTGCAATCTATTTTACCGAGTGTTAAATAGATAATATTCATTAAGATATCCTAAGGGATCTGGGAAGAAATTATAGTGAAGTGTTTTATGGTTGACTGATTCACCCCCCCTCTCAGTCACTTCATCCATATTCCATCAATTGGTATCAGAGCATTTGGTGCTTGCAAGAAGGGTTTCAAGGACCTAAGCTAAAGATCAGGATGTCTTATAAGAGGGAAATTTTGAAGCTCAACAAAGATAACTTTTCAGCTTGGCAAGGTCTCATGTGACTTCATCTGGCTTCCATTGGTGATTCAGGATGCAAATACATTGATGAACTGGTGCATTAACTGTTGAAGACATTACAGAGAAAAAGACTCACAATACCATGATGATAGACATTGCATAAGCTCTCAGCTATGAAGAATTTGATGATATTAAATGATGCACTACTGCATATGAAATGTGGATCGCACTGAAGAAAATATATGGTGGTGATGCAAATGTGAAACGAGCCAAACCAGAAAGCCTAAGAGGACAGTTTGACAAGATGAATATGAAAGAAGATGAAAACATTGCAAAATATGTTGAAAGGATCAAAGCAAGTGTGAGTGCAATTAGAGCTTTTGGAGGAACAATCTTAGATGAAACTGTTATAAGTAAGGTACTTAGAACATTACTCCCTATCTATGCAATAAGAGTATCAGCTATTAAAGAAAGATGTCAAACAAACCACAATATAACTTTGGATGCTTTAGTTGGAAGATTGAAAGCCTTTGAATTAGACAAATATGACAACTATGTTCCAAATTCCAAAAATATTGAGTCAGCATTTGAAGCCAAGGTTTCACTAAGGAAGAACAAGAAAATTAAAGAAGTTCAATCAGAAAGTGAAGAAGTATCAGAAGAAAGTTCTGATAGTGATCTTGAAATTGTAGAAGCATTACTTGCAAAGAGGTACTCTAAAGGGAAAGGTAAATATAAAGGTAAAACTCATTTAATCTATTTTTCATGTGAAGAAATTAGACATATTGTAGCTAGGTCCCCAAACAAGCAGGTCAAGGAAGAGAAGAGAAGTCACAAGTACTATGGCAAAAAGAATTTCAAATCATTCAAGGATAAAGGTAAGAAAACATGTTTTATGGCTAAAGATTCTGATGATAGTGAAGAAGAAATTGTCTTTATTGCTATAAAAGATGAATCTGATGATGATGAAGATAAGATGGCACTTATTTCTCATATAAGCAAAGATGATATATGGATAATAGACAGTGGATGTTTACACCACATGACTGGTGACAAGACAACATTTGAATACCTAGAAGACTGTGATAGTGGCAATGTAAGATTTGGAAACAATGAACCTTGTTGTATAAAAGGAAAATGAAGAATCTCATTAACCAAAGAACTCATATGTGATAATGCTTATTGGGTTGAAGGACTAAAACATAATCTTCTAAGTGTAGCATAGCTAATCAACACTGGTTTCAAGGTTGAATTCATGAATGGTCAAGCAAGACTGCTGGATGAAAAAGGAAAACTCATTGGATCAGGCAAACAAACAAAAGGTAACTTATTTTATCTTGATCTCAGTGAATATTCATGTTTTATTGCTCAAATTGAAGAAAGTTCGCTAAGGAACAAAAGGTTATGTCATGTGAATTTTGATAACATGATAAAGATAAGCAAATTCAAGAAGGTAAGAGGCATTCCTACTTTGAAGAAACCTGATATTGGTCTATGTAAGAATTGTCAGATTGGCAAAATGAGTAAAACTAGTTTTAAGAGTAAGAACTATCAGTCTAAAGAGATTTTGGAAATTGTGCATACTGATTTATGTGGACCTATTGGAATACAAAGCTATACTAGAGATAAATTCTTTATTCTTTTCATTGATGATTATTCTAGAATGATGACTGTTATGTATTTAAGAGAAAAGTCAGAAGCATTTGAAAAGTTCAAATGGTACTTGGCAAGAGTGGAAAAGGAAATAGGGAAAAGATTGAAATGCTTAAGATCAGACAGAGGTGGTGAA
This sequence comes from Chamaecyparis obtusa, assembly GCA_027943335.1. Taxonomy (NCBI): domain Eukaryota; kingdom Viridiplantae; phylum Streptophyta; class Pinopsida; order Cupressales; family Cupressaceae; genus Chamaecyparis; species Chamaecyparis obtusa. The sequence goes on along the minus strand of BSBK01003243.1, from coordinate 3,637,178 downwards.
TTCATCTCCCATGATTTTAACAACTTTTGCATTGAAAGAGGAATCAAAAGGTAGGTATCAGCTCCTAGAACTTCTGAGCAGAATGGAATAGCAGAAAGAAGAAACAGATCTATTATGGACTGTGCAAGGACTCTAATGATAGAAAAGAACATCGCTATAAAGTACTGGAAGGAAGCTATCAGCACTGCAGTTCATACCTTGAACTAAGTGCAATTGAAGAAAGACACATTCAAAACTCCTTATGAATTATGGTATGGCTATAAACCCAATGTAAGTTACATGAAAGTATTTGGTAGCAAGTGTTATATCTTAAAAGAATCTAGAAGAAATAAATTTGATGTGAAAAGTGATGAAGGAATATTCCTAGGATATTCTAGCAAAAGCAAGGCATACAAATGTCTAAACTTATCTACTCACAAAGTCATAGAAAGTATACATGTAAAATTTGATGAGTTTGCAGAAAAGACTGAAGAAGAAAGAAAAAGGGAACCTGAAAACTATAGAAGATTCATTTACATTGAACCTAAAACATTGGCAGACACAACTATCAATGAGGAAACTATATCTACCGAGCCGAGCATAGTTACCGAGTCATAGGAAGAAGTTCAAACCGAGTCACAGGAAGAAGTTCAAACCGAGTCTCAGCCTGAAGTTACCAAGCAAATATCTACCGAGCCCGAGCAACCTAAAGAAGAGATCCTAGAAGACAACAACATGAATCATTCAAGAAGAAAGGAACCTATACTAGCCAAATATGTCAGAAGGAATCATACACCAGATCAAATCATTGGAAACAAATCAGATGGTACTATGACAAGAAGCAAGCTAAAAGGTACATGTCTGCTTACTAATTTTGAACCTAGAAATATCAAAGATGCATTGAAAAATGAAAGTTGGATTGAAGAAATGAATGAAGAATTAGAACAAATACAAAAGAACAAAACATGGACTCTTGTACCTAGACCTAAAGATAAGAATGTAATTGGAACAAAATGGGTATTTAGGAATAAGCTGAATGAAGACGGTCAAGTATCTAGAAACAAAGCTAGATTGGTATGTAAAGGTTATTCTCAAGAAGAAGGTATAGATTATGGTGAAACTTTTTCTCCTGTTGCAAGATTAGAAGGTGTAAGAACTCTACTTGCTTATGCAGCACATAAAGGATTTAAGGTATATCAGATGGATATAAAATCTGCATTTCTCAATGGAATTCTTGATGAAGAAGTCTACATTGAACAACCTAAAGGTTTTGTTGATCCAGATAAAAAGGACATGGTCTGCAGGTTACACAAAGCATTGTATGGTTTGAAACAAGCTCCTAGAGCATGGTATGAAAGACTCCATAACTACCTGATTCAGATTAATTTCAAAAGAGAAAATGATAACAGCAATCTGTATATTAAAGAAGGACCGGATGACAAAATTGTATTGGCAGAAATATTTGTAGATGATACTATATTTACAAGGAATGATGATTAGTGCAAAGAATTTTTAGAGCAGATGAACAAAGAATTTGAATTGTCTATGTTTGGTTTAATAAAATTCTTTGTTGGTCTTCAAATTCAGCAAAGCAAGGATGGTATATACATTACTCAATCTAAATACATTAAGGAAATACTTAAGAAGTTTGGTATGGAAGATTCAAAACCAGTTGGTACACCCATGTGTACTGGACTGAAACTTACCAAAAATGATGATTCAAAAGACGTAGATCAGACCTTATACCGATCTATGATTGGAAAATTGTAGTATGTAGTACATACAAGACCTGATATTGCCTTAGCAGTCGATATAGTAGCTAGATTCTCAGCAAAACCTAAGGAAAATCACATGATGGCAATCAAAAGAATCTTAAGGTACTTAAGAGGAACTAAAGAATATGGTTTGTGGTATAAATTTGGAGGCAATCTAGACTTAAAAGTATTTACTGATGCTGATTGGGTAGGGAACATTGATGATAGAAAAAGTACAAGTGGTGGAGCATTTTTTCTTGGAAAAAGATTGGTATCCTGGACCAGTAAAAAGCAAAATTACACATCTCAATCCACAGCTGAAGCAGAATATGTTGCTGCTGCAATAAATTGTTCAAATATTATTTGGTTTAAACAGTTATTAGAAGGTATGAAGGTTGAAATCAAAGAACCAGTTGTTATATTTTGTGACAATACAAGTGCAATAAATATTTTGAAGAATCCAGTAATGCATTCCAAAACCAAGCACATTGCTATTAAATATCACTTTGTCAGAGAATTGGTGCAGGACAAGGAAATTAGATTAGAATAAATTCATACAAAAGAGTAGATTACAGACATTTTCACCAAACCATTACCTAAGGATGCATTTGTGTATCTAAGAGGTAAGTTAGGGGTCATTCCCCTATCAGAGGCTCACTAAATATAGTTTTAGTGATGCATCAACTAGAACATGATTGAAAATCAACATGTTGATGCAGCATATTCAAGGAATCATTGCATATGAATTAGTACTTGAGGTACATTAGTTTACACCGGTATTATGTGAATTGTCTTTGGCATGTGTTGTCAAAGAGGGAGTGTTTGCTATGTCTTTGCTATTACTTCAAGAAATTTTCATAGTCAGAAGGAAGAGTTTTCAAGAAAAAGGAAGTTTGCTGACAGAGGGAGATTTGAATCTAAACCGAGCTAATTCTTTCAAATTTCTTATGCTATGACATATTGTGTTGCCATCAATGCCAAAGAGGGAGATTGTTGGAAACAATTGTCTGAAGGAAATTGCTACTCAAATTATGTATTATCTCTGATGTCACACAATGTCATAGTTCGTAGCATTCAGTACCTACCGAGCTCAGTCGGTCTGCCTAGCAGTAAAATTAGTGCTTACCAAGTTCACTCAGTTATCAAAGAAAAATCAGCATGTACCAAGTTCACTCGGTTATCAAAGAAAATTTAGTGTTTACCGAGTTCAGTCGGTTGTCAAAGAAAAGTTAGCACTTACTGAGTTCAGTCAGTTATCGAAGAAAAAGGATTATTAGTGTTTACCGAGTTCCCTCGGTCTCCGAAAGATTATAGAAAGTTATGGTCACCGAGCACTGTCTGCCCTTGAAGGATTTTTGCAAATAAAGTTTTCTTAATTCATCCGACTATTATACTAAGTAATGTCGATTTGACAAATCTAAAATCATATAAATAAAAGGTCAAATGTGAAAAATAAACAAGAAATATAGCAGAAGATATATAGAAGAGAGACAGGAAAGGTGTGTGCGAATTTGTGAAGGATGATCAGATATCCTTGAGGAGCAACAGAGATATATTTGATCAGGAAGGATCACACTTATGCAGAACAGAGATCTGTAATCAGCAAGGTAGTTTCATTATTATACAGGTCATTTTCATTGTTACCTTTTTATCATTGTAACAGTGAATTCTAAATCTCTTAACCGAGTTGGTTTAACAACCATGTTGTAAATCCTCTAACAAGGTGACAATTCCATTGAATTGTTTTCAAGACCTCTTACCAGGCCACTCCTAGTAGGGTGATTAAATCCTCTAACAAGGTCACACCTAACAGTGTGTTTTGTAACCTTTTATCGGGTTGGCTTCTAATTGGGCATCACTTCAAAAAAGTGAAAATTAGTATCTAGATACATTGGTGGTTTTTCCCATATTGGGTTTCCACGTTAAAATCTGTGTCTCTTGTGTTCTTAATTGTTATCTTAATCATATACAAGTGCTGATGAATATCTAAAAGATAATTTACTAATACTTTTTGCATCTACAAAGTTATTGCAATCTATTTTACCGAGTGTTAAACAGATAATATTCATTAAGATATCCTAAGGGATCTGGGAAGAAATTATAGTGAAGTGTTTTATGGTTGACTGATTCACCCCCCCTCTCAGTCACTTCATCCATATTCCATCAACTTTTACATCCAATACTAAATGTCCTTTTTACCATGATATTGTTGGAGATTGCTAGCATATACTTTTGTATTTTGCAAATGGGTTGATGGTATTCATTTATTTAAGAAAACCCAACTCATTATCCTCAGCTTTGTTCATATTTTTGTTCTATATCTATTTAGTTTATTTACCCAAAATTTCTCTCAATTTCACCATCATTCATTTCATTGTTTTATATCAGCTGCAAGAATGAGGGTGGCAACATAAGAAAAAAAGCAGACGCGAAGAAAATTTTACAAATAAAGAGAGTAGAAGGGGAAGCAGAATCAAAGTATCTGTCAGTATGCATCAACACTTCCTTTTATGTTATATATGTATATTTTATAGATTTGTATATTTATAATTTTAAAAGTTGTATGTAATATACATTGGGAGATAATATATTGATATTGGCAGTTCTTCTTATATTGATATGATATTAATTTGATTGATATGATCTTCAAAATTAATTCATTGCGAGGATTCAAATTAATTTGATTGATATGATCTTCAAAATGGTTTAGTAGTCTTTTAGATTAATGTGATTTCTATTATCGTATAATATCTCTGCTCTTATAAGCTTTCAAGAAATATTTAGAACAACTACCCTAAAAAAGTTCATAGGCCCATACAAGACACCCACCAAAATATAGACCATCAATTTATAGAACCCTTGCAAGATATCCCAAGGAATGAGATGTACTGAAAACCAAATAGATAGGAAAAAGAACATAACCATATGCTACCTCACCTATTTGAGGTAAGCCAAACTCGGTCCAATTCTCTTAACAATGGTACATATCCATCCAAGTGTAGAAACCTTCAAAGATTTGTAGCGGTAAAGAGAATCCCCATATTTTATTAGCCTAACATAGTCTTTGGCCACTTTGGCAATTAGATTGCGAGCAATATTGATTTTCCAGCAGGATTTTTTTTTAAAAAGAAAGGGTTTCGTAGCATTATCTACCACTTGAGAAAAAGTTTCCACAGCTAAATTTCCTTGCCACAGTTAATATTTCTCTAAAGACTTACCAGTTAGTAAGTCCTCAACTAAAGAGCTGATAAAATAAATAAAGTTTCAAACATATGAACAGATGAAACTCATACAAGGAAAAGCTGAAGCTAAATTGAATAGCATTGGCTATTTGTCAACGGAAGGTCCTTGCTAGAACATACACATTTGTCACTTCATTAAGATGACAATTGTGTACTAAATTTCCTAACTGTATAAGTCATCATCATCTTTATTATCTATTGTAGAAAATACATCTGAAGCACTAGCATAAGCACTAGGAAATTGAAATTCAGAACCAAAGCCTCAAGATTGTTGTAGTGTTTGTGCAAAGGCTTGATACTTCCAAATATCAGCATCACTGACACTTCTTCGGGCATATTTCATTGCCTCCTCAAAATGAGAAGCCTTTATATCAGCTACCTCATCACTATCATCCTCATCCATTACCTTGGGGCTCTCACTTCTTTTTCTTTCACATTCTATATTATCTTGTAAAAGTGCAGAGGAAAGAGAACATGACAAATTGAAAAAATAAGATACAAGTTGAGGAAAATTGAATAAAAAAATGTAAAATTCTAACAAACCAGTTAAAAAAAACCATTAAGAAATTCATAACCAAATCTAGTTTGCAAATGCCGCTATAGTTGAAACTCACCTTCTCAATATTTTCTCTAATAGCTTACTTGCAAGCCCGCTAACAAATCTCTGTAATATCTCATCAATAAATATAATGGACAGGGCAGTCTTCTCAGCCTCCTCAAAAGCCTTTTGGAGATTTCTTTCACTTTCTCCAACCAACTTTAACATGATCTCAGGTCCATTGATACAAAAAAAGAAGGCACCAGTTTCATTTGCCACTACCCTAGCAATTAAAATTTTCCTAGAACTAGGAGGCCCATAGAGTAGAATACCCTTTAGGGGCTTCACACCAATAGATTTGAAGAGTTATGGGCATCTAAGAGGAAGCTCTACCAATTAATAGATCACTAGTCGGAGCCTATCTCTCAAATATTTTAAACAAAATGAAAAAACCCATAGTTTCACGTAGAGCATAGCAGAGCAGATGGATTGCTAGAGCCCAAAGCAGTCTATAAAATACAATGAGCAGGGACCCACTGACAACAAGTAGTAGAATGAGTGTGGACACCTGAAGATTAAATATCTAGACTAATCACCAATTATGATGCCTTTGGTGATTAGTCTTGTGTGTGTGAAAATTGTACCTGATCTGTAGACACAACACTTCAGTAAAATATTAGAGGTTAGTGATAATCAAAATCGTGCAAAATTGAAATCTAATCTAACCAAGCAATTTACTGCCTTCTAATAGGTGCGAGATTGATGTTCTCAGATTGTAATCGAGACCAGTGACCTAGATGACACCTAAATGAAAGATTTGAATGCAATTGATCTAGATATGAGATTGAATGCAATTAATCTATATTTTTGATATTTTCTATGCAATAAGAATGATAAAAACTGATATGAATCTATGCTAATATGAAATTGATATACTATGAATGCTATTGAAAATTGTTATGCTATGAATGCTATTGAAAATTGATATGAAATGAATGCTAAATGATCTAACAATGAAGATCCTAACAATGATATGAAAACTATGAAATTCTATGCTAAGATATAAAAACTATGCAATTGAAATTGATCTCACAAAGCTTTGAATTCGCAAGTTGATTCTTTCAAGCTCCAATTGTGCAAATTCTCCAAATCTGATATGCTATGATTCCTGTAGAGTAAGTTTGCAATTTGCGAGATGATTGAGAGCTGAATTATGAAGAGATGAGCCTTGTTTTTATAGAAATCCAGGGCTTTGGAGGTGCATGAGAAAAAGCCATAAATCACTCAAATAACTCAGGTTGATTTTTGAGTTATTTTATAATAAAGATAATTTAATTCACAAAAACATGCAAAAGCTAAGCTTTAACTCAAAATAGAGTTTAGCTTTAATTGATAATTGATAGTTGTCTGCTTTTATGATTGTGCATGTTTTATTTATGAATTAATTTAATAATAAAGTGATTTATTTCCAACTTAACTGCTTTTAAAAATAAAACAAATGATTTATGGGTTAATCAATTATTTAATCAAACTTTTATTAAAAACTATATTATTAAATAATGACAACTTGCTTTAATTAATTAAATAAAAATTTAATCAATTATTCATAGGATATTTGGATTTATTGTCAAAATTAAATAATACAATTAATAATAGATAGAATTAAATTTAATTACACAATTAAGTGGCAAAATTAAATCTAATTAATTAAATATGCAAAATATTCAATTAATCAAATTTTAGGATAAATGTGATTTATTGCCAAATAATTATAAAATTAAAGATAATTAAGATAATTAGGAATATTACTAGGAATATTTCCCAATGCAGAATATAAGATAATCAATTATGATTCGATGATGTTTAGATGTGCTTTAGGTTAGGACTTCGATGTCGATTTCATTTGATTTGTTGATGTAGGAGGTTAATGAACTTATAGCCCATTTTTAGGGTATTACAAGTCTCGATATTTATCTTCAATTTGTTTTTAAACACTGCATTTTGTCAAAATTCTGGCCTAAAATGAACCATTCTATGTCAAAATATGGTGTCATGGGTTTGGCATCCTAGTCGGAGCTGCTAAATATTTTGACCAAATGTGGTTGAAATATGACCGTCATGAGTTTGGCATCCTGGTCGGAGCGACCAAAGTTTTCGACGAATATTAATTTATATTGGTCGAAAGATCGACCAATACACCAACACATGCCAATGTTATTTTTGGCTTAGATTGCCCTCATTTTCTTACCAATATTGGCATCAATCATTTGACAATTTCAAGAATGCGTTGAAATATCAACGTAGATAATAGAGATGAACTAGTTGGTCGACTATTTGACTGTGTTGCGTAGAAACCTCGACCAATGGTGTGTCAAAAAATGGTGCAAAATGTACTAGTGAATCCATGCATCCAATTTGAATAGTAATTAATACAAAGAAATAAGATCCTCTAATGACCCAATCATCCAGACCTTGATTGTCCCCTCAACCAGTGACCCTTCAAAACTGGGTTATCATGAAATCAGTGAGTGATCCTTCATTCTCTTGGTCTACCTTGCATCCAAACATATTGGAAATACACAATTCAATGATAACAAGTCTTTCACAATTCCCCTCCCCTCAAGGAACACTATCAACCATCCCTTCCACATAGCATTTCACTATTTTATGAGTGGATTGTGTAGGAATAGTTAATACTAAACAAGGAGAAAACTCATCAACACATCTTGGAAACCATTGAATTCAATAATAAATGAAACCTAACATCAACACTATTCCTTCCATAGTTACAGGATACATAGCAGTCGATAATTCACAAGAAATCCATGCATCAAATTTTTATAAGGATATCCTACAAATCAATAGGAATTTTCTTGAGATGACCAATGATTATGCATTTTGATGGTAGTGTGCTAGTTCGAAAGGATAATATAAATCTAAAACATTTTTTTCTGATTTTCTCAAACTATAAATGTGGTTAAAGGGAAAATATTATGTGGAAAGCCCACAAACCAAGCTAGCAAATGATTGTACATCAAATTATTCCTATATTCATTCAAGTATTGCTATGCTTCTTCTACCTAACCTTTGAACTTCATCTAGAGGAATGTGTAGCTTTAAGATAGAGTTACTTCTTGGGCCTTACAATAGGGTGGAATATGATCAAGATTTGTTTAGGCTGTATCTTTGTTAGTCCCATTGTTAGGTTCTTATGGTTCATGGTCTGAATCTATTATGGTTGTGTAAGGGATTTGTAGATGCTTTTTATAACATAATTATTGGACACCATGATTGGAACAACTGGTTGCTGGCTATTGTACACATGAATCATAACTGTCAATGGTTCTTTATGTTCAATAATTCTTTAATCAATCTTTGATATTTATTGTCCCAACTTTAAAATGATGGAATATGGATGAAGTGACTGAGGGGGGGGGGGGGGTGAATCAGTCAACCATAAAACACTTCATAATTATTTCTTTCCAGATCCCTTAGGATATCTTAAAGAATGTTATCTATTTTAGCACTCGGTAAATAGATTGCAGTAACTTTGAAGATGCAAAAAGAATTAGCAAAATTATCTTTTAGATATTCATCAGCACTAGTGTATGATTAAGATAGCAATTAAGAACACAAGAGACACAAGATTTAACATGGAAACCCAATATGGGAAAAACCACCAATGTATCTAGATATTGATTTTCACTTTTCTGAAGTGATGCCCGGTTAGAAGCCAACCCGATAAAAGGTTACAAAACACACTGTTAGGTGTGACCTTGCTAGAGGATTTAATCACCCTGGTAGGAGTGGCCTGGTAAGAGGTCTTGAAAACAATTCAATGGAATTGTCACCTTGTTAGAGGATTTACAATATGGTTGTTAAACCAACTCGGTTAAGAGATTTAGAATTCACTGTTACAATGATAAGAAGGTAACAATGAAAATGACCTGTATAATAATGCAACTACCTTGCTGATTATAGATCTCTGTTCTGCATAAGTGTGATCCTTCCTGATCGAATAAATCTCTATTGCACCTTAAGGATATCTGAACATCCTTCACAAATTCGTACACACCTTTCCTGTCTTTCTTCTGTAAATCTTCTGCTGTATTTCTTATTTATTTTTCACATTTGACCTTTTATTTATATGATTTTAGATTTGTCAAATCAACATTATTTAGTATAACAGTCAGCTGAATTAAGCAAACTCTATTTGCAAAAATCCTTCAAGGGCCGACAGTGCTCGGTGACCATAACTTTCTACAATCTTTCGGGGAGCGAGGGAACTTAGTAAACACCGACAATCCTTTACCTTCGATAACCGACTGAACTCGGTAAACACTAAATTTCCTTTGACGACCAATTGAACTCGGTAAATACTAAATTTTCTTTGACGACCGACTAAATTCGGTAAACACTAAATTTTCTTTGATGACCGACTGAACTCGGTAAATGCTAAATTTTCTTTGATAATTGAGTGGACTCAGTAGACACAGATTTTCTTTGATAACCGAGTGGACTCGGTAAGCACTAATCTTCCTGTCTGGCAGACTGACTGAGCTTGGTAGGAACTGATTGCTGCAGACTATGACATTGTGTGACATCAAAGACAATACATAATTTGAGTAGCAATTTCCTTCAGACAATTGTTTCCAACAATCTCCCTCTTTGGCATTGATGGCAACACAATATGTCATAGCATAAGAAATTTGAAAGAATTAGCTCTGTTTAGATTCAAATCTCCCTTTGTCAGCAAACTTCCTTTATCTTGAAAATTCTTCCTTCTAACTATTGAAAATTTCTTGAAGTAATAGCAAAGACATAGCAAACACTCCCTCTTTGACAACACATGCCAAAGACAATTCACTTATTACCGGTGTAAATTAATGTACCTCAAGTACTGATTCATATGCAATGATTCCTTAAATATGCTGCATCAACTGGTTGATTTTCAATCATGTTCTGGTTGATGCATCATTAAAACTGTATTTAGTGAGCCTCGGATAGGGGAATGACCCCTAACTTACCTCTTAGATACACAAATGCATCCTTAGGTAATGGTTTGGTAAAAATGTCTACAATCTATTCTTTTGTATGAATATATTCTAATCTGATTTCCTTGTCCTACACCAATTCTCTGACAAAGTGATATTTAATAGCAATGTGCTTGGTTTTGGAATGCATCACTGGATTCTTTGAAATGTTTATTGCACTGGTATTGTCACAAAATATAACAACTGGTTCTTTGATTTCAACCTTCATACCTTCTAATAACTGTTTAAACCAAACAATATTTGAACAATTTACTGCAGAAGCAACATATTCTGCTTCAGCTGTTGATTGAGATGTGCAATTTTGCTTTTTACTAGTCCAGGATACCAGTCTTTTTCCAACAAAAAATGCTCCACCACTTGTGCTTTTTCTGTCATCAATGTTCCCTGCCCAATCAGCATCAGTAAACACTTTTAAGTCTAGATTGCCTCCAAATTTATACCACAAACCATATTCTTCAGTTCCTCTTAAGTATCTTAAGATTCTTTTGATTACCATCATATGATTTTCCTTAGGTTTTGCTGAGAATCTAGCTACTATACCGACTGCTAAGGCAATATCAGGTCTTGTGTGTACTACATACTGCAATTTTCCAATCATAGATCGGTATAGGGTCTGATCAACTTCTTTTGAATCATCATTTTTGGTAAGTTTTAGTCTAGTACACATGGGTGTACCAACTGGTTTTGAATCTTCCATACCAAACTTCTTAAGTATTTCCTTAATGTATTTAGATTGAGTAATGTATATACCATTCTTGCTTTGCTGAATTTGAAGACCAACAAAGAATTTTATTAAACCAAACATAGACATTTCAAATTCTTTATTCATTTGCTCTGAAAATTCTTTGCACTGATCCTCATTCCCTGTAAATATAGTATCATCTACAAATATTTCTGCTAATACAATTTTGTCATCTCGTCCTTCTTTAATATACAAATTGCTATTATCATTGGCTCTTTTGAAATTAATCTGAATCAAATAGTTATGGAGTCTTTCATACCATGCTCTAGGAGCTTGTTTCAAACCATACAATGCTTTGTGTAACCTGTAGACCATGTCTTTTTTATCTGGATCAACAAAACCTTCAGGTTGTTCAATGTAGACTTCTTCAAGAATTCCATTGAGAAATGCAGATTTTATATCCATCTGATATACCTTAAATCCTTTGTGTGCTGCGTAAGCAAGTAGAGTTCTTACACCTTCTAATCTTGCAATAGGAGCAAAAGTTTCTCCATAATCTATACCTTCTTCTTGAGAATAACCTTTACATACCAGTCTAGCTTTGTTTCTAGACACTTGACCATCTTCATTCAGCTTATTCCTGAATACCCATTTTGTTCCAATTACATTCTTATCTTTAGGTCTAGGTACAAGAGTCCATGTTTTGTTCTTTTGTATTTGTTCTAATTCTTCATTCATTGCTTCAATCCAACTTTCATTTTCCAATGCATCTTTGATATTTCTAGGTTCAAAGTCAGTAAGCAGACATGTACCTTTTAGCTTGCTTCTTGTCATAGTACCATCTGATTTGTTTCCAATAATTTGATTTGGTGTATGATGTCTTCTGACATATTTGGCTAGTATAGGTTCCTTGCTTTTTGAATGATTCATGCTGTTGTCTTCTAGGATCTCTTCTTCAGGTTGCTCAGGCTCGGTAGATATTTGCTCGGTAACTTCAGGCTGAGACTCGGTCTAAATTTCTTCCTGTGACTCAGTTTGAACTTCTTCCTGTGACTCAGTTTGTGACTCAGTAACTGTGCTCGGCTCAGTAGATATAGTTTCCTCATTGATAGTTGTGTTTACCAATGTTTCAGGTTCAATGTAAATGAATCTTCTGTAGTTCTCAGGTTCCCTTTTTCTTTCTTCTTCAGTCTTTTCTGCAAACTCATCAAATTTTACATGTATACTTTCTATGACTTTGTGAGTAGATAAGTTCAGACATTTGTATGCCTTAATTTTGCTAGAATATCCTAGGAATATTCCTTCATCACTTTTCACATCAAATTTATTTCTTCTAGATTCTTTTAAGATATAACACTTGCTACCAAATATTTTCATGTAACTTACATTGGGTTTATAGCCATACCATAATTCATAAGGAGTTTTGAAAGTGTCTTTCTTCAATTGTACTCGGTTCAAGGTATGAACTGTAGTACTAATAGCTTCCTTCCAGTACTTTATAGCGATGTTCTTTTCTATCATTAGAGTCCTTGCACAATCCATAATAGATCTGTTTCTTCTTTCTGCTATTCCATTCTGCTCAGGAGTTCTAGGAGCTGATACCTATCTTTTGATTCCTCTTTCAATGAAAAAGTTGTTAAAATCATGGGAGATGAATTCACCACCTCTGTCTGATCTTAAGCATTTCAATCTTTTCCCTGTTTCCTTTTCCACTCTTGCTAAGTACCATTTGAACTTTTCAAATGCTTCTGATTTTGCTCTTAAATACATAACAGTCATCATTCTAGAATAATCATCAACGAAAAGAATAAAGAATTTATCTCTAGTATAGCTTTGTATTCCAATAGGTCCACATAAATCAGTATGCACAATTTCTAAAATTTCTTTAGACTGATAGTTCTTACTCTTGAAACTAGTTTTACTCATTTTGCCAATCTGACAATTCTTACATAGACCAGTATCAGGTTTCTTCAAAGTAGGAATGCCTCTAACCTTCTTGAATTTTCTTATTTTTATCATGTTATCAAAATTCACATGACATAACCTTTTGTGCCATAGCCAACTTTCTTCAATTTGAGCAATAAAGCATGAATATTCACTGAGATCAAGATAAAATAAGTTACCTTTTGTTTGTTTGCCTAATCCAATGAGTTTTCCTTTTTCATCCAGCAGTCTTGCTTGACCATTCATGAATTCAACCTTGAAACCAGTATTGATTAGTTGTGCTACACTTAGAAGATTATGTTTTAGTCCTTCAACCCAATAAGCATTATCACATATGAGTTCTTTGGTTAATGAGATTCTTCCTTTTCCTTTTATACAACAAGGTTCATTGTTTCCAAATCTTACATTGCCACTATCATAGTCTTCTAGATATTCAAATTTTATCTTGTCACCAGTCATGTGGTGTGAACATCCACTGTCTATTATCCATATATCATCTTTTCTTATATGAGAAATAAGTGCCATCTTATCATCATCATCATCAGATTCATCTTTTATAGCAATAAAGAAAATTTCTTCTTCACTATCATCAGAATCTTTAGCCATAAAACATGTTTTCTTACCTTTATCCTTGAATGATTTGAAATTCTTTTTGCCATAGTACTTGTGACTTCTCTTCTCTTCCTTGACTTGCTTGTTTGGGCACCTAGCTGCAATATGTCCAATTTCTTCACATGAAAAATAGATTAAAGGAGTTTTACCTTTATATTTACCTTTCCCTTTAGAGTACTTCTTTGCAAGTAATGCTTCTACAATTTCAAGATCACTATTAGAACTTTCTTCTAATACTTCTTCACTTTCTGACTAAACTTCTTTAATTTTCTTGTTCTTCTTTAGTGAGACCTTGGCCTCAAATGCTGATTCAATATTTTTGGAACTAGGAACATAGTTGTCATAGTTGTCTAATTCAAAGGCTGTCAATCTTCCAACTAAAGCATCCAAAGTTATATTGTGGTTTGTTTCACATCTTCTTTCTTGAATAGCTGATACTCTTATTGCATAGATAGGAAGTAATGTTCTGAGTACCTTACTTATAACAGTTTCATCTGAGATTGATCCTCCAGAAGCTCTGATTGCATTTACACTTTCTTTGATTCTTTCAACATATTTTGCAATGTTTTCATCTTCCTTCATATTCATCTTGTCAAACTGTCCTCTTAAGCTTTCTGCTTTGGCTCTTTTCACATTTGCATCACCACCATATATTTTCTTCAATGTCATCCACATTTCATATGCAGTAGTGCATTCTTTAATATCATCAAATTCTTCATAGCTGAGAGTAGATGCAATGTCTATCATCATGGTGTTATGAGTCTTTTTCTCTGCAATGTCTTCAACAGTTAATGCGCCAGTAGGAATTGTGTATTCTTCATCAATGTATTTGCATCCTGAATCACCAATGGAAGCTAGATGAAGTCGTATGAGACCTTGCCATGCTGAAAAGTTATCTCTGTTGAGCTTTGGAATTTCTCTCTTGTAAGACATCCTAATCTTTAGCTTAGGTCCTTGAAACCCTTCCTGCAAGCACCAAAAGCTCTGATACCAATTGATCGAATATGGATGAAGTGACTGAGAGGGGGGGGGTGAATCAGTCAACCATAAAACACTTCACAATTATTTCTTTCCAGATCCCTTAGGATATCTTAAAGAATGTTATCTGTTTTAGCACTCGGTAAATAGATTGCAGTAACTTTGAAGATGCAGAAAGAATTAGCAAAATTATCTTTTAGATATTCATCAGCACTAGTGTATGATTAAGATAGCAATTAAGAACTCAAGAGACACAAGATTTAACATGGAAACCCAATATGGGAAAAACCACCAATGTATCTAGATACTAATTTTCACTTTTCTGAAGTGATGCCCGGTTAGAAGCCAACCCGATAAAAGGTTACAAAACACACTGTTAGGTGTGACCTTGTTAGAGGATTTAATCACCCTGGTAGGAGTGGCCTGGTAAGAGGTCTTGAAAACAATTCAATGGAATTGTCACCTTGTTAGAGGATTTACAATATGGTTGTTAAACCAACTCGGTTAAGAGATTTAGAATTCATTGTTACAATGATAAGAAGGTAACAATGAAAATGACCTGTATAATAATGCAACTGCCTTGCTGATTACAGATCTCTGTTCTGCATAAGTGTGATCCTTCCTGATTGAATAAATCTCTGCTGCACCTTAAGGATATCTAAACATCCTTCACAAATTCGCACACACCTTTCCTGTCTTTCTTCTGTAAATCTTTTGTTGTATTTCTTATTTATTTTTCACATTTGACCTTTTATTTATATGATTTTAGATTTGTCAAATTGACATTATTTAGTATAACAGTCGGCTGAATTAAGCAAAATCTATTTGCAAAAATCCTTCAAGGGCCGACAGTGCTCGGTGACCATAACTTTCTACAATCTTTCGGAGACTGAGGGAACTTAGTAAACACCGACAATCCTTTACCTTCGATAACCGACTGAACTCGATAAACACTAAATTTCCTTTGACGACCGATTGAACTCGGTAAATACTAAATTTTGTTTGACAACCGAATGAACTCGGTAAACACTGAATTTTCTTTAACGACCGACTGAACTCGGTAAATGCTAAATTTTCTTTGATAACCGAGTGGACTCGGTAGACACTGATTTTCTTTGATAACTGAGTGGACTCGATAAGCACTAATCTTCCTATCTGGCAGACTGACTGAGCTCAGTAGGAACTGATTGCTGCGGACTATGACATTGTGTGACATCAAAGACAATACATAATTTGAATAGCAATTTCCTTCAGACAATTGTTTCCAACATAAAAGAGTGATAAAAGATATAGTGAGTGCTATCTTTTCCAAGTGTTTGTGGGTGCCATTATCTTCTAGGAGTAATTTCTGGACCCAAATTATGTTCTTTGGCTCTAGTAAATATTGCAGACACAATCATCTTCTTGGTGAAGGGTTGCTTCCATCCCCATGAGGCACTATTGCATGGTTTCCATTACCTTGTACTATAGTGAACCTAATTTAATACAAGTGTGCACTATTTTGGGATCCATAATTTATGGCCCCTACACTATGGTTGTTAGCCTAAGACATGCCTACCTTTGCATATAATAAGAGGCCAACATGAAATAAACATCCAAAAGTTAGGGGGTTATTCCCTATCCATAATTTATTATTTAAGTGCTAAGTGATGATGGGTATATCATGTAATTCATCCCAAGTGTGTCTCTTTCTTTCTCTCCACATTTCACATTAGGAGTATATGCTATAAAATACTAATGAAATCAACTATTGGTCAAATCTAATCAAAATTTCAATATAAAGATTAAAATAGATCTTTAAGAAATATGGGAACCATTTTTGATAGATATTGTACAAACAAAGAGAATACTCCCAAGAGGAAATGCTTCAATGTGGAAAAATTGAAGGACAATATTTTACTTTTATATGCACATCTGCAATGTTTTTGATATATTTCTGAGATAACAAAACCATAGAAAGAATAGCATATAGAAGAAAGTAAAGAATAATGATCATACTTTGAGATATTGTGGAAACTTAAAGGAAAGAATGCTTGGTGGGGTTATCATGCAATCAGTGAGTGATCCTTCATTCCCCTCTTCCAATGACCCTTCAAAACTAGGTTTTCATGCAATTGATGAGTGATCCTTCATTCTCCTGGTCTACCCTGCATCCAAACATATTCGAAATATACAATACAATGAAAACAAGTCTTTCAAAATCCCCCTTCCCTCAAGGAACCCTATCAACCATCCCTTCCACATAGTATTTCACTATTGTATGAGTGGATTGTGTAGGAACAGTTAACATTAAAAAAGGAATAAACTCCTCAACACATCTTGGAAACCATTTAATTCAATAATAAATGAAACCTAACACCAACACTATTCCTTACATTCACTTCTACCAAGAATAAAGAATTTAATCCATTCAACATTACATATAATCATTAGATAGTTACATTTCCTGATTGTGTAGAGGAACGGTCACCACCAAAATGATCAAAACTACTTTCACCCTTGCACAAGCTATTCCAAACTTCAAGTAAAATGAGAAATATGGTATATCAAATCATTCTTATTCATAGTAACCATTCAAAAGATCATTTTTTCAATGAACCCTTTGACTGTACCCCTGCGGTAGAGAAAGGAAACCTCAAAATAGAGAAAGGAAACTTAGTAAAACTAGTCTATGCTACTTTTTGTGAGGGAAACTTACTCACAACATCAAGTATCATCTCGTCATGGTCTATTCACCATGTTTCAACACCCCATTCCCTCTGATCTATTCAACTTACACCATTCTTCTTCTCCAAGACTCAAAGGCTTGAAATAGTATATGTGGTAAAACTTCATGAAATACTAAAGAAGACCTACTATTTGTTAGACAAATCTTCATTGTCCCCCACAAAAAAACTAAGTAATAACTACTCTACCCTTAATTTATTTCACAATGCACCATATTAGATAAAGTAGGTTCTATCAAACATGGCACAAACTCTCTTCAAACTCACAATATGTTGCATGCGTAGTACAAAAACCATGAGATTCTAAAGAAGGGCTCACTCTTAATGAGTTATAAATATGCCATTGTTTCAGTTTTGCTTGCGAGTTACAATAATTTTTGTAAACATGCCATTGGTTCAGTTTAGTGTATTCATTTTGTTAGATAAATCTTCATTGTCTTCTAATTGTCTTCTTTATATACTAGCATGTATTAATTGGCTGACAAATAAAGAAGCATTTAGACAATCAAAAGACAATGAAGATAATTTTAAATGAATCTAACACAATTTTTTTTTACAAAACTGAACCAATGGCATGTTTACAACAAAGAAATAGAGTGATAATAATATGTTGAAAATTGTATTTTGTTTAATACATGCCAAAGTACCAGTCCCAACAATTCTTAAATATACTTTATCTAATATGATGAATTCTTAAATAATTAAGGTTGGAGTAGACATAGTTATCACACAGTTTTTTTGTGTGGTACAAGGAAGATTTGGCTGATTAAGAGTGAGGCCTTCTTTAGAATCTCATATAAATTTGGCTGATTAAGATTAGAAGAAAAACACAATTCCTTAGTTAAATTTTTCAATTTCATGTATTTTTTCTCCTATTTATTAGGTGCATGAGTTGAAGGTTGAATGTAAGAGTCTTATAATGTTTGGATCTCAAGTTTTAGATACTCCTATGATAATATTTCTCAACAAGTATTTTATTCTATTTTTGTTTTTTGAATAACATATTGGAGAAATACAAAGTTGTGTACTTCTACAGGACAGTGAACACAAAATTGAAGCATCAAACAAGACTTGATCAAGTTGCAAGTGGAACATGCACTCAAATAGTAAGTAATGTAGAATAACAAAATAAGTAATCTTTCATGTCTACATTTTGTTATTTTCTGAGATTACATCCATGTTCTATATTCACATAATGGTTCAAAATTGAAATTTACAATTTGATAAAAGTACTGACAGGTGTTGTTCCCTGCACTCTCAATCAACAACTTGCCTCCATTTGTGGTCTCAATTTGCCACCATTTGTTGTTCCCTACACCCCCAAAAAGCATTAGATCGGCATATTTTTCATTTTAAAATCAAAGATAAAAGCCCCCTTTTTTATGTGCGCACACACACACAACATATACAACATATACAACCTTCACCATGCATATTTGCGTAAGCACTAGTGGGCCCTTATACCTTGAAACAAATGTATTATTGTGAAAATCATCACAAGTCCATTTGTTGCCGGGTCTAGCTCCCAGTAGTGCTTGGTCAATTTTAATGCATTGTAGGGATAATATTTTGTGTATAATATATATGATATTTTATTTTGGTTTACAAACTCCTATATTATTTGAATATCTTTCTTTCTTTCCACAATAGGAAAGAGTTTGAGGTGGAAGACTACAATAACATAAGTGTTTCAATTTGGTATACTATACTACAACATCATTTCATAACAAAGTTTTCAATTTCTATATATAATTAGGTTATAGATAATCTAATTGAAGAAGGATCATTTCAGACAATCCAAGTGAAGAAGGTAATGGGGATATAATCAATAGATTGTGGTCAAACTTGAAAAGAAAAGGTGATGGAAAATGTTATTGTCCCTGCAATATTTGTAAGGGCTTAAACACTAGAAGATTTCTAATCAAAACATCTAAGAGACAATGTAGGGATAATGGTCACATTGAAGGAGGGTTTGATTATCATGAATTGGTAAGTTTTTCATTATATTTATTTAACAATTAATATATCTATGAAATACACTTGATGATGAGATCATTATCATGGTTTATTTGTGTTTATCATTTTTATATAGGTCAAACTCCCCAGGGGAGTATGTGATATGGACCATGGAGGTGTGAATATGGATAATATGGCTTTGGAAGTGGAGGATCATGGAGGTGTGAATATTGAAGCTGAAGATTATGATCCCATGGAAGATGGCGATAATGTGTCAGATGATGGTACTAATACATTGATCCATGACACATTTGGTATTAGCACAACTAATGATGATGATCAAGATGATGTTGATGTCATCCATGATATACCTCTACTTGAGAAGGCAACCACACTCCTTTACAAAGGCTCCCAAACAACTCTTCTCTCTGTTGTATTATTGTTGTTGAACTTGAAGGTTATGAATGGTTTATCCAATGCAACAATGTCATGTATGCTAAGGTATGTCATATATGTCATTATAGTAATTAAATGGTGAAACATGTACCATAAATAGTGTTAATATTAACAACTTATATTTTTTTCTATAGATTGATAGGTGATTTTTTGTTACCACCATCGAATATTCTCCCTCGCTCATACTGAGAATTATGTGCCACTATGAAAGATATTGGAATAGAGTATCAAGCAATAGATGCTTGTCCTAATGATCATATTATTTATCATAAAGAACATGAATTTGCAATAGAATGCCCTAAATGTCATACGAGTAGATATTGAATAGATCAAATAACAAAAAAGGTGGCTCACAAGGTTCTTTGTTACATCCACATTATACCACATTTGCAAAGATTATTCAGGTGTAGTAGCTTGGCACAATTTATAGATTACCATGCACACAATAGGAGTCAAGATGACATTATTTGAATGTCTATGGATGGTTCTATATTTAAGGACATAGAGGAAAAGTGGCCACACTTTATCGAAGAACCTCAAAATGTCAAGGTTTCAATGGTAGCGGATGATGTCAATCCATTTGGAGAGATAAGATTTGTTTACTCTATTTGGCCTATTTTTTTCATCAACAATAACATTCCTCCATAGATGTCAATAAAGAGGGAGCACATTATGTTAGCAATGATTGTTCCAGGTATTTGATCATTTAATTGTTATCTACATGCAATTATAAATTTTGTAGTAAAATGGTCACAATAATTATGTAATGTTGTTGTTCATTCAACTAGGTAAATACCAAGTTAAAGATATGAATGTATATATTGAGCCTCTTATCGATGAGTTGGTGGAGTTATGGAAATGTGTCACTATGTATGACATCTCTAGACCAATAGGAGATAGAAAATTTCAATTCCATGCAATGCTTGTATGGATAATACATGATGTCCCAGGGCTAACACATTTTTCTGGTACGTTATGGTGAATTCAAGTTGCACATGATAATTCTAAAAATAAAAATTAACATATTTAATCCAATTGTATCATTATCTTGTAGGTCTTCAAACAAAGGGAAAATTTGCATGTCCAGTTTGTGGTCCAAAGATGAAATCTCATCATTCAAAATTTTTAGGAAAGTAGGTGTTTGATGAGCATAGACACTTTCTCCACAAAAATCATAACTATCGAATTACCAAAAAACATCTTTTTAATGGGAAAGAAGAGACTACATCTAAGCCACAGAGAATGACACCTCGCCTATGGAAGTTGAAATATAAAAGAATTAATTGTCAAGGTACCACCGTTCTACCTAATGGTTTATGTTTGGAATTTGTATATTTTTATTTTGTTTTATTTGCTGATTATGTGATTGATGATCGCGAATGTCATCAAGGAAACACTATTGAGCACCTTCCAAAGGGACTAAAAAGTTATCCCAGATAATTTAGTAGGTTGCCCTACTATGAGTAGCTGCAAATTGTGCAATTTTTGATACTATGCATATTGGAAAGAATGTAACGGAGACATTGTGGAATATATTGGATGGAAGGTGTGACAAAGAAAAAATTGTCAAAATTTGTAATGACATTCATGAATCCAATCATGAAATGAAAAATTTCATTGAATCAAATAGAAATGGAGAATAGATTAATATAAGTGCCCTTCCTTGGTTATTAACATAACAAAAAAGTGATGCCATAAAAGAAGTCATATGAAAAATTTGATTTCCCATAGGATTTGCTGCAAACATAAGCAGTGCCATATCAAAGAAAAGTGAATTTGGGCCAGGGTTGAAAATGCATGATTGGCATACCTTTATCAAGGTAAGTCATGTTCTTTTATATTTACAATATATTTGTAAACTGCATGTACTTCTCATTGTATTATATGAGAAAAGAATGACATGATTATTTTTATAATTGTTGTAGTACGTGATACCCCTATCTCTCCCAGAGAACTTCAACAATAACATCAAACAAGTGATATATGATCTTGGAAAATACATGAGATAAACAATGATATCTGTTCAATTTGTTGTATATATTGTAAAGTCTCATGTTTATATATTTTTGTGTCTTGAATGTCTTATAGGTTGTCATCTAAAGAAATCCATAGAGCAGATATAAAATATTGGAAGAGAAGAATTCTTCATCTAATTTGTGAAATGCAAAAGTGTCTACCTTCAACTTTTTTCAATGCACAAGAACACTACCTCATACACCAAGTTGAGGAGATTGAAATTTGTGGAACCGTACACACTCGGTCAATGTGGATGGTTGAGAGGTACCTAAAATTTTTTAAGGCTTTGGTTCAGCAAAGAGCACATCTTGAGGGTTCTATGATGGAGGGATATATGGTATACTAGACTATGGTGTATGTTACTGAATATCTTCCTAAGTTTGCAGAAAAGATCCATATAGATCGCATTTGGGATCTCGACAGCATTAGAAAATTCGAAGGGGAGTAATTGGTGGGGAAAGGTAGAATGAGAAAAGTGAGAGGTAATAAATTATAAGATGTTATTGTGGCTATTAATTAATTATTAATCTTCAAAATTAATTGGTTGTAAGTCATCTATTTATTTTTTGTATAGCTGCTCGAGAATGGGATGTATACATTTTTATATTGCAAACAATCAAGATTGGATGACAAATGGATTAAATGATGTCATCATTTAGGTCACACATTAACATGGGAATCTATGTCTTCATTGGTTAATGAAGCTCATCGTAATAGAGATCCAAATGTTACACAAATAGAAATAGATTTAGCACATGGTTTAAGAGATTTCCAGGTACATATAAATTTGTTAATCACTCATACATTTATGAACTCTCGATGCATTAATTTATACATGTTTTACATATTTTTGCAGGTCAAACACCACAAAGCTATGTTTTGTAATGGTCATAAATTTTGCATCAAAAAGTTGGATGACACAAAGAAAACTTGTGATTCTGGGATAAGTGCAGTCTTTCAGGTGACTAATATTTCATCTAGAAATGACTTACATCCTTGAGAGTCTGAAAATCAATACTATAGAATTTTGGATGATATACTTGAGTGTGACTTTAATTCCTTTAGATTAGTTCTCTTTGTCATCAGATGGTATAGGCTACAACTTAATCAAAATGATCCTGATAGAACGTATTGAACATGACAATGGATTTTTAATGATTAATACAAGGGGGTTTGAGCCAGTTGGCGATGAAGCCTATGTTCTTCTAAGCCAATGTGAGCAGGTATTTTACTTAGAGGTTCCACATAAATCAAGTTGGTCATTTTTTGTTAGACATGATCCAAGAGGAAGGCCGATGAGGTATAATGCAATGGAAGAAGAAGATTGTGAAAAAGTAGAAGATGATGTAGATGATGAGCATGAACAAGAGTTAGTCAATGATGTTCCTGACATAAATTTTCTTGAAGAAGAAGAAGATGATGATGACGATGATGCTACTGATGATTTTACTGATGATGATGATGATGATGATGATGATGATGATGATGATGATGTTGCTGCTATTGATGATGATGATGCCGATAATGATGACAATGATGAAGACAATGACAATGACAGTGGTGGTGATGATGTCAATGTCAATGATGATCATGGTGATTAATTGGATGAAGAAGAAGATGAATGAAATGTATAGTTACGTGATCACTTCTTAATCTATTTAATATTGATTTCTTGATAGAAATGTGTAGTTATGCAATTAATGCTTAATCTAATTAATTCATGATGTACTTACTATGGGATGCTTATGGTTTTTAATGTACTTACTATGTGGTTTTGAGTATATGTATCATGAATTTTTTAGCTAACGTTAGATAATTGAATTACATATGTAGGTACCCAAACCCCTTCACGAGCATCCCACACAGTCTCATGGATCGATAGGTATAAGTCAATACACCCTATAGAGATTAATGTATTTCACAATTTGCAAAATATCTCACATTACTTGCTATCTCTCTCATTTGATGGAGTCCAGGTGATGAAGGGTGCTCCCCTTAATACCACAAACACATAACAGAAATAAAGAAATAACAACAATTTGCAAGAACAAAAAATGGGTTTTTTATTATCTCCACAAATGTGGAATTACAAATTTTAGAATTACAATATGCAAAGCCACATGGAAATTTTCCATTACAATATTCTATAGGACAAAGCCTTGAATTATTACCCAGATCTACTCAGAACTACTCCGAACTACCTAAGATCACACAACAACATTCTTTATATAGGCAATTTTCCACCACCTAGGAAGGTTCTAGAAATTTAGCCATAAAGGCCGGCCAAACTTAGAATTATTTTATTTTTCATTTTATTACATCATAGTTGGCTCAAAACATCTTTTGAAACCCAAACAAAAATTTTGAAGAAATTTTTTTTTTCCCCATTTTAGGTGACCCAACTTCTGAAGACCATAAGTCATCACCTGTTGACCCGATTGACTATTATGAACCCATTTTGGAAATGGCATGAAGTTCTCTACAAAAATTGAATCAAGAAAGCTTTATTTAGCCAATGTTTTGATCTCATCCAGGGCCTCTAAAGACTTTAAAAATGAATTTAAAGTTTCTGTACCCTGCTGCCAATACCGAAAATTTTCAATATCTTCAAAACTAGACTTGATATGGCAATGAAACTTTATTGGAAAGCTGATATGACCAAAATGAACCTCCAGGAAAGAAAATAGACCATTTTGAGCTTGAATGGAAAACTTACTAAAAATAGGAAATTTCAAAAAATAGCAGCTCTGCACAAGATAGCCCTTATTGAAAAGAAATCAAAAATATTTTTGGGTGATGCAAGATTGTTCTTACACCCAGGATGCTCCTGCATCAGTAGGTAGTAGCAAATAGGTATTTGTCAAATGTGTCTTCCTCGAATGAAGAAAGTGAGTCATTTAGTATGTTTGAATTAGGAAGATCAACTAGAGGTCAAAAGGCTAGAAGGAAATTCAATAAACACATGAAATTTTTCCTTGCTCAAGGGGGGTCATGTTCTTATGATGATGAGAGAAAAGGTGAAATCAAGGTTCCCTCTAGGTACCAAAATTTATAGAAATAATGGGTCCCCAAGGAACTTCCTCCAATAAACATTGATTTTAGTGTTAAAGGCAAGATATATCGTATTGCACCATCATCAATACATGGTTTGGGTCTATTTTCCATGGATGGCATAAAGATCTCTTACAAAAATGTTGTTGAATTGATGTAGTATTTTGGACCTTGTTATGATTGCAAAAGTTGGATGCAAATTGTTCAATATAAAAAAAGTATGCATAGGTATGCACTCTCAAAAAATTATATTCAACAAAAAGACAATAAGAAAAGTAAAAGAGTGGCTATATACATTGATAGAAGGCCAAAAGCATCAGGGAATATTGTAAGTTTTATAAATAGCACGCAACCTCTGTCAACTATTAAGCAACCCAATTTTATATTTGAGGTGCATGAGGGAAATCATGTATTTGTATGTGCGATAAAATAAATAAGTGCAGGGGAAGAGCTACTTATTGATTACAATTTAAATTGCATAGATACAAATGATGTCACTATCATTAGGGTGTAGGTACATACTATGTACCATTAAATAATTGAGTTTTTTTCCCAACCACATTTAGAGAGTCTCCTCACCATCCACCTTGTCTCCATCATCATCTTCTAATGAAATTTATTAATGTAGTCCTTTCTAATTATTGGTTAACTTTAAATAATAACACAGGACCACAATATGGAGCAACCATGTAGAGGGGACAATGATGATTGTGCATGCACATATTCCCAATAGGTAAACCTCTTTGTTATTGTACTAAAAATTAGATAGAAGAAAAATGTTAAATAAAGTTTTTTATTATATTATTTTCATCACTATTTTAGATTAATTCTAATAGTGTTAGTAATATTGTTGTCATAGATAGGTGGTCAACAAAGAAAGAGAAAGGAACCCACAGTCCCTAAAGAGGAGTCCTTTGACAAGGACCTAGTTGTTGATTTGGCTACTTGTGATGAGCCAGCCTCTGCATTTAAAAAATGCCTCCACAAAATTGGAAAAAGATTGGCTGAATTGGCATCTATATTCCTTTCGACTCTTAAGTCACAAAAGAGGGAAACTAAACTGATGCACGTATCTCAAAATTATAGAGAAAGTATTAATGTAATTTTTAATTATAACAAAAGTTCAATAATAGTTTTTATGTTATAGTAGTCTTTTATGTCATTAAAAAAAAAGCGGATGTGTTGCTTTTACAACTTCTTTTGCATAATTTTGATCCTCACGGCCATGATGAGGGTACTACAGTTGGTTCAGGTAGATCACATGTTGGACTATATTTTTTTTTACTCTCTAACAATATTGTCCATTCTAATTACTGGTTTTATTATGCTCTAACAATCTTATTCTTCAACACATGTCAATGATCATTTACTATCACCACCTCATATGATGGCAGACTTAGATGTATTGCATCCTACAATGTTGGCAACATGTAGCATGACCATAGATGTCATGGCACCACCTACTCATACACAGATATTATTTTATCTATCATTATATATGTTTATTTCCCTTGAAGTGTTCTTTCTTAGCATCATTTCGTAATGGATTCAATTTATGCAACAAGGGATGCAACATTTGATGGTGATTTTCCTGGATGTACTAGTATTCCTATTACAGGAATGGTGAAGGATTGCATGTTGCTTGTGAGCAAAGGAGTTCCCTTGAAAATAGAAAAACTTCTAGGTAGTTTAAAGATTTGACCTTTCTTTTACTATACAAGCATATGTTAATTACACCTTGCATTCAATATGAGAAGCTTACATCTATTGTATTCTTATTTTATACTATTATATCCTAGGACTAATGATCCCATGATTATTTTGTAGGGAATGATGTTTTTTATAGTAAACTTAATGATGAGTGTTTGTAGATATTCAGGCCCACCATCTGTACAAGGTGGAACATCATATCCGAACTAAAACCCCAATCCACTATTTTGATTTCATATCATTGCTAGGATAGTTATCATTACATCCATTTTTGAATCTAACACTATTTTCTTTCTTAAAAGGTGGAAAACCCAAAATCAAAAGTTAAAGGATGATCTTGTAGAGAGTATGACAAACTTTTTTGGACTTCGAGCATTTGACAAGGGTAAGCTCCTTCAAAAAGCTGGGTTATGTTTGAGGTATATTAGGGACCAGTACAGGTGTACATTAACTAGAAACCTGAATTACCAATGCCCCCTTGCATTCCTGATTTAGAGTGGAAATCTCTTATCTTGGATGCGAATGAGAAAACTAAAATAAGAAAAGGAAATACACCACCAGAGAACAGAAGAAGGTATGTGATACTATTAAGAATGTAATTGTGTACTAAATACTCTTCATATTTATATGAACTAACTTATTTCAATCTCTTCATAGACTGCCTGACACATCAAAGGCAACAAAGGCAAGACTAAAAAAGCATAGGCAACACAAGCTAGGCTCTGGTGGTTATTCAAAACTTGCTACACGAGTTGTAAGTGTTAATATTGTCAGAATTGAATGAGGAAAAATACAATCTGTAGATGGTTTTTAACACTAAAAATAATTCTTTGATCTTTATAATATTTATTTATAATTTGAAATCTTTTTTTGTTTTGATGAAACAATAAAATAAAATTTGATGATACCAAGAAAAAATGTAGGGCCTGGAGTTCAATGTAAGTCTCAGAGAAGAGGACAAGAGAATTGGCTTCGAACAAGGCTATAAAGCTGTGGCAAAAAGAATAAGAAGTGCACAAGGTTCTATTGATGGATCCATCATGGTAAGTAAGATAAATAGATGATATTTCAAATTTAATTATTTACCAATTAGTTTATTTTATGTTAAGTTCCAACATAAAGTGAGTAAATTTGTTTTAAGTAAGAAAACAATGATAACATGAATGCGTATGAAATTGAAATGCAGCCTGTCGATTATTGTCGTACACAACCTCTGCATGTTGATGACAATGAGGATGTGCATCACAATAATATAACTAAACATCTTAAATTGATTGGTGTAGTAATACAAATTTAATTGCAATTGGTGTTTGGATTAATGTAATAATTTGTATTGTAGCAATAGAGAGTGTAGAGGCTGCTATTAATGAGCAGGTTGAGGTTGAGGCCGAGGCCAAACAAACTAACCTCAATCTTGATGATGTGACTAGATCAGGTAAAGAGCTATATGATTATGGCCTGTAAAGTACTGGAATACTTTAAAATGTTTTTAATATTTTTAATTATAATAAAATGTTTTTAATTTAACCCTTTTATATGTTATTGTAGATGACCCCCCTTTGCATCAACAAAGAACTAGGCATGCATTGAGATCTAATGAGGGGTAGATGATCATCATGATGATATTGATACTCCTTTTAACGATTACTTCTTAAAAACTAGAAATCAAAAGAAAAAAAAGAAATGATTGTCATTTATGCACCTTAATTGATAATGACTGATTTTTATATGCGAATGAATTTAATTATGTGGTATTGAATGTTCATAAATTTTATAATGTGTTAATGAATGTTATCATGTGATAATTAATGAATGTCACATTTTATTAATGTGTGAATGAATGTTAATGAATGTTATCATGTGATAATTAATGAATGTTACATTTTATTAATGGATGAAATAATGAATGAATGTTAGATGTTAATAGGGAATTTAGAGTGATGTTACAGGGGGGTGGGGCCAAATGAGCTTCCACCTTCATGTGGTTGGCCCTGGTTAGTACAGAATATAAAACTATTCTCGAAACAAAGTGAAGCTCAATAAGATTGTTCAGTATACAGGGTCTCAAGTGTAGCCTTTATCCCACTCTCAACATTGCAAGGCTTTAGGTGGTGTTCTGAGATTGGTTTCTCCATCTCCCACTAACATCTTGTCATTCTCCTAAAAACTCTCATCAAGCTCTGATACATGGATGAGCATAAGATGTCCCTTATAGGCTACACATATATAATATGGTAGATCTAGGGAACAAATATACTAAAACATAGAATGAGTCAACTTGAATCTATAGTTTCTTCATTCACAATGAAAATTCAAATCACAAGCCATATTTTAGATTTAATATTCATATTCATCTTCATCATGATCATAGCCATCACGGTCAGCATTTGGTTCAACTTAATTTGAACCACACTCCATGTCGGGTACCATTATAAGGCATGGAGTGTGGTCATACCCATGTTACCATAATAATGATAGCCTATAAAATTATGAATAAAATACCTTGTATATCATATTTATAATACTACAGGTGCACCTGGGATTGGCCCAAGAACCCAAGTTCCTACCAAAGGAACCCAAGTCAAACCCAAAGGAGAACAAAAGCAGAACCATAAAATAGCCTCAAACAAAGAACTAGATAACTTGGCTTTTTTCTAATTCAAGTTTATTTCTGAATTCTTCTTCAATTCCAACCTGATTATTCCATACTTTGTTTTCCAATTTTCCTTCTCCCTCACTCCAAATTATGTTATATTGTTATTTCCTTTTACTAATTGTGCTATTTCAAGGATCACCACCCATGACTTGGTTAAGATGATGAATGTTTTCAATGCCTTTATTACCAAGGAATCACTGCCTGCCATTAATGAATATTAATGATCATTGTTTCCTAAGGGTAATTGATGTTTGTGTATGCTGATCACCCAAGTCTTTGGCTATGATTTGCATGCTATGAGGTTTGTCAAAAGTGGGGGTATGACATACTAGTTGGATTATAACATATTGACACTTACACCATGAAGAAGACACATGATTAAACAGAAAGAGAGGACCAACTAAACCATCTTGTGGTTAATCTATATCACATTGAGAAACAACGTCAAGACTTGAGAATCAAAAAAATCAAAAGTTTCTTCAAGACCATGAATGATCAACAACATTCCATCAGAAAACAAAACACTAATCTATATTATCATTAAGCCATAAAATATGTCTTTAAAGTTTAGAAGCATCACAAAAACTTTCAAGAAACATAGTACTATCCAAAATGAATACCCTCCAAATGATTATGATTATGTTGATATTGATGTCTATAATTTATGTCTAATGATTATAATGATGTTGATGTTGATGTCTATAATTTATTTCACTTACTGATACTTGCCTAGATTGAAATTTGAATTGCTAGGCTGGAGAATGCTTTCAAAGTTTAGGGTCTGTTCTACATGATACTCTTAGTTACAGCTCAAATGCAACACAAAATATTTTTGATATTGGGCAACCCATTGTAGAAACTCATTCATAGATGAAATTTAATGCTATGAATCTTGGCATTGTTAATGTTATTACTTTTCCTCATGTTTCATATTTGTGAAAATGTTTCTTGGCACTATCTTCTTTATTAATTCCTATATTTTTAGCTTTTTAGATCATTAACTTAAGCATTACATATCTTTGTTCAAATTTTATTCTAACACTATATTATACCTTATTCTTATTACAATGTTCTTTGTTGTGGGGTGGGAGGTTAATCTTCATTGTCTTCATTGTGGGGGATAGTGAAGATTTCTCTGACAAATAGCAGGTCTTCTTTAGTATCTTATAATAACATGCTAAACTGATAAAGGTGTTATGGGAATTTAATCTACAATTACTAATAGATTAAGCATATTATTACTATGCTTAATGTTCTATTTAAATGCATTTAACACAAAAAAAAAATTTACAAAACTGAACCAATGGCATGTTTACAACAAAGATGTCTTGAGGAGTTTGCTCCTTGTTTAATGTTAACTATTCCTGCACAATCCACTCATACAATAGTGAAATTCTATGTGGAAGGGATGGTTGATAGTGTTCCTTGATGGAAGGGGCATTGTGAAAGACTTGTTATCATTATATTGTGTATTTCCAATATGTTTGGATGCAGGGCAGACTAGGAGAATGAAGGATCACTCACTAATTGCATGATAACCTAGTTTTGAAGGGTCAGTGGGGGTTGAGGGGATAGTCAAGGTTTAGATGATTGGTCCATTGGAGGACCCTATTTATTTGTATTAATTTCTATTCAAATTGGATGCATGGATTTCTTGTGAATTATCGACTACTATGTATCCTGCAACTGCATCTGTAAATCTGCATATACTTCTCTAGGGTTGTAAGCCACTTAGAGATCAAAATAGAGAAACTAAATCAAAATCATTCTTTGTCCTATTTCCTTTTAACAAAGTCTCAACTATTAATGATACAATACATTTGATGCCCTAAGATATCAATACAAATGACACCTAGCTAGAAGCTCATGGGCTGTCCATTTGATAACCACAGTCAACATTTCAAAAAATGGGACATCCTTGAGAACAAGCACCAATAACATTAAATAATGGAGTTAAAGCATGGAATATGGCATGACACCAGTACAATATGGTCATTTCAATGAGCATCTTAGTAATATAAAATGGCATCATTAAATGTGCTAGAAATATCAACAAACATGAATCCAAACATTTGAAAACCAATGGCATGTTTACAACAAATGTCTAATAGAACTCCCAACAATTCTTAAACATACTTTATCTGATATGATTAATTCTTAAATAATTAAGGTTGGAGTAGACATAGTTATCACACATTATTTTGTGTGGTAGAAGGAAGATTTGGCTAGGTCAAGTCTTCATTTGTGCTAGCAGTCTACAAAATTAGACCTTTATTAACAATTGATCATATCAGATAACTAGTATGTTTAAGAATTGTTGGGATTGGTCCTTTGGCATGTATTAAACATAATAGAATTTTCAGCATATTATTATCATTCTATTTCTTTTTTGTAAACATGCCATCGGTTCAGTTTTGTAAATTCACTTTTGTATGAGTGGATTGTGCAGGAACAGTTAACATTAAATAAGGAGCAACTCCCCAACACATCTTGGAAACCATTGAATTCAATAATAAATTTAACCTAAAACCAACACTATTCCTTCCATTCACTTCTACCAAGAATAAAGCATTTAATCCATTCAACATTACATATAATCATTAGATAGTTACATTTCCTAACTATGTAGAGGAACAGTCATGACCAAAACAATCAAAACTACTTTCACTCTTGCACAAGCTATTCCAAACTTCAAGTAAAATGAGAAATATGCTATATCAAATCATTCATATTCATAGTAACCATTTGAAGGATCATTTTTTCAATGAACCCTTTGACTGTACCCCTATGACAGAGAAAATAAACCTCAAAATAGAGAGATGAAACTTAGTAAAACCAGTCTATACCGCTATTTGTGAGGGTACATTCATGATAAGTGCCTCTCAAACCTCTCCAAACATGTATGATTGTATTTAAATAATTTATTGATCTCTTCTAAAAATTAACCAAATTAAACCTACATTTGAATCCACACAAAATAACCCCAAAATGAATGGTTTTGTATCCTTTAATGAATCTCAGTCGCTGGTAATGCATTGATAGTCAAACCAGTAGTCTCCAAAGCATTCAATAAGTGACTGGATTGTATTTAATACATGCTAAAGGACTTGCTGTATGAAATTTTCAATCACATAGCATTTCACTGTTGTATGAGTGGATTGTATAGGAACAGTTAACATTAAACAAGGAGCAAATGTTAGGAATAGTCCCAAGACATAACTCAGAGGGGGGGGTGAATAAGTTATCTACAAGTTTTAATTCTTTATCCAATTAAGTATACTTAAACATAAAGCATAAACAAAATGAAAGAAAACTTGAACACAACACCAATATTTTGGTTACGGGGAAACCCAAATAGGTAAAAACCCCAGTGGGACTTGATACCCACTAATATTCTATACTAGTGTATAATGATCCTTGCTTGAAGATCCTTTACCCTGTTAGGAGTAGCTTTACAATATATTAAGTACACTAGACCTAGTTAAGGATCAGACCCTATTAGGAGTCTTTTACAATTGTCCCTATTAGGGGAGAGGATGCACTATCCGAGAGCTCATTGCTCAAATGGGCGAAGGCTACAACCTTCTGAATAATAGATACACATTATATCTAAATCTTGGTGAAGTGTGCTTTGACGTACTATCTAGATCAGTTCCAATGAATAGCACACATACTCTACTTGGTCACATAGACCTTCTTCTGATGGTTCAACACTTTGTACACTCTGCTCTACTCTTCTTAATCAACCATGAACCACACTTTAGCAATCACCAATGACTGCCTATAAATATATTTCCTCCAAATGATATAATCAAGTTGGCCTATTAGAACCACCTTGAAATCATATTAGAGAAACCATAATAAACTCCAACAAACATTCTGTTAGCTCTACTATGGGCGCAACACATTCTGGGACCTATTCATATAATATAATTGTAGATGCACACTACACACTATCAGCTCTACCAAAACAACTCTAACTTTATCCTCAAGATGAATTAACTCATGCACTCTTAACTAAACATCAAAAACTCATCTCTAAGATTAATTCCAAGGGTGCATATCCTCAAGATAGGTGCAACTCAAGAACCAATAAAATATCTGTCGGCTCTTCTAAATAAACACATGAAACTTCTACTTGCGAATAGTGACTGCATAACTTCACTTGCGTTCATCATCAGACCATGCATCCATGAACTTAAAATCACTAGCATGTCTACAACATATATCCTAGGGTGCATGCCTATAAGACAATTGTACAGACAACCATACATAGAACACTACCTATAACTCTGTTAGGAACACTGCTGACACAAGCTGCTGTATAACTGTCTGTACTCACATTCAATCTCTACACCCATGATATCATGCTGATATCATGTCCATGTAACATATACAGAAGGCTTACTACATAAGGCTTCCATGCATACTACTTTTGTAATACCCCTCTAACCCTAATATAAGTTTTGTGTTTTTGAAAGAATTAAGATCCTTCAATATTTTCTTATAGCTTAAGTTGTACATGATACTTGTTTGATCTATTCATATAGTTGTTTATAATAATTTCATAAGCTAGTACTAAATGATTCTAATATCAGATATACTATCTAAAGGTATCATTTTTGTATGTATTTATCTCCATGTATGTATTGAGTACCTTCAAGACCTTTATGAACATAGTTAGGATGTTATATGATATGTACTTGATAGATATATATAAGTGGTTATTTATATTTTCTTCTATTAAGGTTACTTTGGATGAATCTTGTATCTCACTTGATGATTTGATTATGTTGATTTATTATTAGTATTGATAAGAGACTAACACAATGCTTGAGATTCTAACCTTTGTTATGATGATGCTACATGCTTTGGGTGTATATATATACATGATGTGTTTTCATGATTCAGGATGAAGTCGTAGTTACTCACATAGCTGAGGTACACATGATGTATCGATCCTGGTCATCTATCTGCAATGTTTTCTTTTATATGTATATCCGTGCATATGTATTTCTTCTTTGTGATTCAGGCTTGCAGGTACCGGGCATTGACTTCACCTGGCTTCACAAGTCTGAGCATGCCCTCAAATCCTCGCTGGTTGTTGTTATCTAGATAGTACTAAGGCCCCTACATGAGTCTTCCTTTGTCATTATTCCAATTTGGGAATATTAGGGTTCCTTCTTTGTCAGTCAACCTTTGGGTCAAAAACCCAGATCCAACGCACCCGGTTGGGCATGGTTGTAGTTAGTGCCTTGTGGCCACTTGAATTCATTTGGTTATATGATTTGTTTACTCATTTTATTTATTTCTCCTTCTTGGTATGATTCTTAGTTAATCTTTCTATGTTGTGTTTCAGGAGTTTGGCTTGACTTTCCTTGTTGACTTTGGTTGACTTTGTTTGATCTTATGGTTTTCTTGATATGTTTCATAGTTGATTTTTATGGCCTCTTTCGATGATTAGATTTATTTTGAGGCATGCGATTTTATTCTACCTCAGTGTTATATCCTATAGTAATTATAAATAGGTAATAATATTGTGATCTATTACTTCATAATCTTATAGATTATAGTGTTTGGTATTTGGCATGTATATATATATATATATATATATATATATATATATATCTATATATATATATATATATATATATATATATCTATATATATATATATATATATATATCTATATATATATATATATATATATATATGGAAATATATATATGGGTGCACACATATATGTATTTATATATATATAATTTATATGTGATTATATGTTAATTATTGTAGATATTGTTGATGGTGTATATTTTGGGATTAGTGTAAAGTATAATATTATTAATAATTAAATATTAAATAATGCGAGGTATATTATTCTCAATTGTTAATTATTAATAATGAGGATAGGTTATATATATAGATATTGATGTAATTAATGATGGCATATGCATATATGTTAGGATAATATTACATATGTGTATGAATGAATACAAATAATCTTTTATTGTATATTTGAGTAATATAGTTGTATGATATTAAGTTATTTTATAATATCCTTTAGTTAAGAGTTAGTTGGGAGTTGGTTGCTTTTCCTCTCAACCTTTGGAAATCTATTTATATGCACTACTTTCTCATTTGAAGAGAGGAGATTTTGGGGCTGAAGCATTGAGGAGAGGATGGCCTTACTTTTCATGGAGATTTTGGAGAGAAAACTTGGAGATGTGAGGGAGAGTTTGTAAGCATATGTCTTTAAGAATTTTTGGCTATCTTTGCTTTTGGGAGAGAGACATTTTTGTGAGAATTTCAGTAGTTGAGAGAGGGATTCTTTGCTATGGAATTATTTTTTTCTTTCATGGAGATTTCTGAAAGTGGATAGGGTTTGAAGGATGCATCTCAAGTTTGGATTTGTCTTCTCTTTTGTTTCCTTCCTTCTTCAATTCAACCTTCGTAGGACATGAGGTATGGATTGAATATTTTAGTTACTTTATGTCTCTGATAGATTATGGATATATTTATATATTATCATTATTTATTATATCTGTACTTTTCATTTCTATGGTTATTTTAAAGTTTTGAGTTTTTGTTTGTAAGAATTGGCATATGTTTTCCTAGGGTTTTTAGCAACCCATTTTTGGAGATCTATTATTATAATAATTTAAATTGCATCTAGGGTTTTACTAAATTTATTTTATGGAAGTAAAATTCACATATCTCAAATGGGTATCTCTCTAATTTTATTTTTAGGGTCGAATTAATGCCTTATTTTTGACATTTTGGCAGACTATGCCTGTCCATTCTTGATTCCAAATTTTTTGTCAAATGTATTCCTATGCTACAGGATGATATGATCATATAAAAGTCTAAATTTGATATCATAGATTCTCCTAAGTCTTATATTTCATTTCCAATTGGTTTGGTGAATTTTAATTATGTTTTGTGAAAATTACAACTATTTTAGTGAAGGCAGGTCTGAACCCTAACCAGAATTTTCTATTTTAAACTAGAAGTCATAACTTTCTTTCCCACCATTGGATCTTCCTAAAAATAAAATTGAGAGTCCATAATTATGTTATCTAAATATCCACTAAAGTGATTTCTTTTATTATTATTTTTGTGGAAGATATGTATGACTGTTCTATGATGACTATTCTTTGCATTTAATCCTTGCTTGAAATAATTCAGTTTAAGAACATCATTAAGTTTTAAGGTTTCGTAGGGTTACCAGAGGCTATTAGAATTTTTTTTTGGTTAATATGATCTATTTATACTCTGAATATGTTTATAATATCACTTGGATGTCTTCTTATATGTTTGGAACATTTTGAATGCCATATTGGGTTTAGGGTTGTCAAGTGGACTAGGGACAACATATGTTTTCCTAAACTCAATCAAATGTTGTTATGGAATTGATATGAATTCTTGATGATGAATCTATTATGTTCTTATGATTTTTATATGTATGTTAGGGAACCTAAGTACACTAGGTGAGTGGCTCATAGTGAGGGGCCGGGGCCCTAAGTGGCTAGTACCAGGATAACCTACTATGAGTTATTTAATCAAGTGATAACCTAAATAAATGAATTGGGAATGGGAGATTATTGGAATGGGAAATCACACACTAATAAAGATTAATTGTGCCTCACCCATGCCTTTAGTGCTAGTAAAGACTAAGGATGGGAGTGGGAGAAGGTACTTATGCGTAGGTACGACTGAATTACCTTATCTGTACGAGAGGCATTCGGTTCCGCATGTGCCTACTTGGGGGCCGGGGCCAAGAGTGGCTAGTACCAGGACAACCCAAGGGGTGAGGGATATGTGATGACACTCACCTAGTTTGTAGCTTAGAGTCTCTACCAAATTTTATCATGCCTCTGGTAGTCCTTGTGGTCTTCTTGTCTTTTCTTTTGTGTTGTGACTTTGGGGAAATTTTATCACCACCTTAGGAATTTCCTAGTTGTTACCTCTTGTATGGGCCTTTGGTTCTATCTCCTAGCTTGAGGGAGTGGGCCTATTGGTTCCACATGGTTGGGTGGTTAATATTTATATCGAGGTATTGATCGTGATTCTTTGGATGATCCTAGCACATATTCCTTTCCAGATCTGCAGTTGAAGATTTCTTATTGGATATTTTAATATGAGATGTACTTATGTATTTGTATTCATGTAATTTTAATCTCCTAAAAGGAGTCTTGTAGTATTGATATAATCTCAATTCAAAGCAATGCATAAGGGAATGGGTAGTTCTAGGTAAAAGAAAGGGAAAAGAATGTGGAATATTGGACATGTTACT
Source organism: Chamaecyparis obtusa (assembly GCA_027943335.1). Taxonomy (NCBI): domain Eukaryota; kingdom Viridiplantae; phylum Streptophyta; class Pinopsida; order Cupressales; family Cupressaceae; genus Chamaecyparis; species Chamaecyparis obtusa. The sequence goes on along the minus strand of BSBK01003243.1, from coordinate 3,599,531 downwards.
AGCATTAAAAGAAAGTGTTTATGTTATTTCTCCTATCCTCTTATGTTGTCCATATGTAAAGAAAATGATCTTAAATATAGTTATATATAATGATGTATAATGTATTCTCTCTTGATGAAAGGATCCAAGGAAATTATTGAGAAATGATAGGTTAGTGATTGGAATTATTAACAATGAATGGTTATGAAACAATGAAATAAAATAGTAACTTGATTATAATGTTAATACTTGGTTCATGTTAATGAAGTACCTAGGATAATGCCTACCTTAATGAATATTAATCTCTTACCTAAATTATTAGAGAAAAGTGATATAAAGGATAGTAGATGTAGATGAAATCAATATGAATTTATGGAATGAGTTGATAAAAGGAATAATGATGTTGGATGACTAACCTATGTTTAATATAAGAAATAAGTTAGGGACATTTAACTTGGTGCATTAAAATGAATGTAGATCTTTTAAGCTCATGATTCCGTGAATATCTTATGCATGTAAATGGTTTATATGATGTTGCTTTAGTAGCAATGTTAGGGAACCCGGGAGGACTTAAGTTGTATAAATATTACATTCAAGTAGTAGAAAATTATTTCTTCTTTTAGAAATATGAAGTGGAATGATGAATATTATTCTAGTTAAAATAAAATAAAAAAATAAAAAAAATAAAAATTCACTACTTGCATTTTATAGAGGTTTTATGTTTTGTCCTCTTGGGTTGCCTGGCGGGGCATTACAACTTTCCATATGTTGTCATCAATGACAAACATACAGTCAGTACTAGCCTGCTAGCAAATCTCCAACAATCTCCCCCTTTGGCATTGATGGCAACATGTGGAATGAAAAACCACCATCAACCCAAATGAATAATTCTTTTATAACATTCTCCATTTCCTCTTCAAAACTCCCTCAAAGATGAAACCTCCATCTGTAGCAATATATTCCAACATTCTTCATTTCCTCAACTGAACTGCTATCACAACTAAATATTGCTCCCCCTAAGTAAATTACTCTTTTTTTTTTTCATGAATCTATATACTACTCCCCCTTTGACATCAATGGAAAAGGGTGCCATTCATTTTAAGCACTGGTCCTACTCCAGAAGTAGAGTAGTCAACCTTCCATCAGTTCCAAAGGACTGATGCCATTCCTACTTCCTTCTAAGTAGAATCAGAGAAGGGAATTACTCCCAACTTCCCCCTGAGATACTCAAAAGTATCCTTAGGTAAGGGCTTTGTGAATATGTCTACCAACTGTTCTTTAGTACTCACATAGTCCAACTTGACTTCTTTCTCTACCACTTTCTCTCTTAGGAAGTGATACTTGATCTCAATCTATTTTGTCTTTGCATGCATCATAGGGTTCTTAGACATATTGATAGTGCTAGTGTTATCATAGTGAATAACAATAGGATAATCAATCTGAATTCCAAAATCTTTTATCATTTGCTTGATCCAAAAAATTGTAGAACAATTCAAGGCTGCTACAACATACTCCACTTCTACTATTGACTAAGAAATACAGTTTTGTTTCTTTCTTATCCAAGTGACAAGTCTATCACCAAGAAACACTGCTCCTCCTAATGTATTCTTTCTATCATCAACACATCCTGCCCAATCTACATCAGTGTATACATGAAGCTCAAAATTTTCTAAATTGGGATACCATAAACCATAGTCTATAGTGCCCTGCAAGTATCTGAATATTCTCTTTACTACCCTGAGGTGACTTTGTTTAGGCTCTGCTGCAAATATTCCAACTATGCCAACTACATTTGAAATATCAGGTCTAGTCTGAGTAAGATAAATCAATTTACCAATCATTGACTTGTATAATGTTATATCAACTACTGGTGAGTCATCTTCCTTTGTAAGCTTTCATCCAATAATCATAGGGGTTCCTAATAGCTTTCAATCATCCATCTTGAATTTATTCAGTATCTCTTTCACATAATTTGATTGATTAATGAAAATCCCTTTTTCTGTCTGCTGCACATTTAATCCCAAAAAGTACTTGATAGGACCAATCATACTCATCTCAAACTCATTCTGCATTTCTTTAGTAAATTTAGCACTGATTTTGTCATTACCTCCAAAGATAATGTCATCAAAAAATATAGCTACAAGTAATAAACCTTCAGATGTCTCTCTAATGAATATATTACAATCTACTGCTCCTTTCTTGAATCCAATCTTTTTTAAGTATCCATCTAGTCTCTCATACCATGCTCTAGGGGCTTGCTTAAGTCCATAGAGGGCCTTCTTCAATCTACATACCATATCAGGTCTATCTGATAAGGTGAATCCTTCAAGCTTCTCAATGTATACTTCTTTTAAGTCTCCATTCAAGAATGCTGATTTGACATCCATCTGATAAAATTTGAAGTTTTTAACTATAGCATAAGCTAAAAACAACTTAATAGCTTCTAATCTACTCATAGGTGCAAATGTGTCTGAATAATCAATGCCTTCTCTTTGTGCATATTCCTTACACACTAATCTTTCTTTATTTCTTACTATTGTACCATCTTCATTCATCTTATTTTTGAATATCCACTTTGTTCCAATCACATTCTTATGACTAGGTCTTGGGACTAGTTCCCAAGTGTCATTCTTAATGATCTGATCAAGTTCTTCTTTCATAGCATCATGCCAATCTGAATCCTTAGAAGCATCTTTAACACTTAAAGGTTCAATTTGAGATAATAAACTTGCCACATCACTGCTAGCTGAGTTCTTTGCTTGTGATCTTGTCAAGACTTTTCCGCTCTAATCTCCAATGATGTCTTTCTTGGAATGATTTCTTGATGTAAACTTTGGAAATTTAGGTGATGCTGACTCATCAACCTTAGGAGTACCTTCTTCACTCATCTTAGGGTAATTGAACAAGACATCAATGCTATCAAACATTTCTTCAATTACTGTCTCACTAGTAGAGGGTCTAGGTTCTTCGTCAATCATGGGTGAGTAATCATGATATCTTTCTTGAATCATAAACTTTTCATCAATCTTCACATGAGAACTTTCAATGATCTTTTTCAATCTTAAATTTAAACATCTATAAGCTTTACTTTTAGTAGAGTAACCAAGGAAAATACCTTCATCACTTCTTGCATCAAACTTGCCTATTGCTTCATCCCTCTTGATGTAGCACTTGCTTCCAAAGATTCTAAAGTATTTTACTGTGGGAACATTACCAAACCATATCTCATAAGGTGTTTTGTCAGTGCCTAGCCTTAGCTGAATTCTATTGATTGTGTAGACTGTTGTATTGACCACATCTCTCCAATAGGTGTGAGAAACTTTTCCTTCAATTATAATGGTCCGCATTGTATCAAGAATGATCCTATTCCTTCTCTCTGCAATACCATTCTACTAAGGTGTTCTAGGTGCACTTAACTGTCTCTTTATGCCATGTTCTTCGTAGAACTCATAAAATCTGTCAGAGGTAAATTCTCCTCCTCTATCTGATCTCAAACATTTTATCTTTAATTTAGATTCATTCTCAACTTTAGCTTTGAATATTTTGAACTTATCAAATGCTTCTGACTTATCTTTCAAGAATGCAACCCACATCATCCTAGTATAATCATCAACAAATAAAATTAAATACCTTTCACCATAGTATGATCTTGTTTGAGTTGGTCCACATAGGTCTGTATGGATCAGATCCAACTTGTTCTCTGCTGAATTCTACTTGCTCTTGAATGAATTTCTCACATGCTTCCTGAATTCGACTAGCTTTTCTATGCTAGGTAGATCTCTTACTACCTTAACATTGCTTATCTTCACTATGTTATCAAAATTGATATGACATAGTCTTTTATGCCACAACAAACTATCATCAACTTTAGCAACAAAACAACTTGCTTCTGAATTGAGTTGAAAAACATTACCTCTTGTCTTTGTGCCTGATGTAATCATAACACCATCTTTGTTGTTAATGATGCATTTGTCATCTTTGAACTCCAACTGATAGCCTTTACCAAGTAACTATCCAACACTGAGAAGGTTATGTTTCAAACCATCAACATAAAGAACATCATCAGTACTATTCTTTCCATCCAAAGTGATGGCTCCTCTACCAACTATAGGTTTAGGAGTGTTGTCTCCAAATATGACCATACCTCCATTGTATTTTTCCAAATGAACAAACCTACCTTTATCACCTATCATGTGATGTGAAGAACCACTCTCTATAATCCAGTCTATTCTTATATCTTCTTGGGAAATCAATGATAGCTCTTGATTCACTTTCTCATTTTTAGGAACTGACTTACTATTCATTTTGTCTACAATAGCAATGAATCCAATTTATTCTTCACTTGATTCATAATCTAAAACTCCATCTCCAGCAAAGTAACATTCCTTAGAGTACTTAGGCTTGTAATCCTTCTTGAACTTTCTAACTCTAGTAGGACACTTAGATGCAAAGTGACCTATCTTATTACATGAAAAGCACTTGAAAGGAAATTGACCTTCATATTTTCCTTTTCCTTTCTTTTCTCTTTTAGAAAACATAGCAATAAAATCATCTAAAGTTTTCTCTTCATCATCATCATCAAAATTTGATGAAGGGTGCTCCCTTTAATACCACAACCACATAAGAGAAATAGAGAAACAACAACAATAATATGCAAGAACAGAAAATTGGCTTCTTATTATCTCCACAAATGTGGAATTATAAACTTTCAAAATTACAATATGCAAAGCCACATGGGCATTCCCTTACAATATTCTGTAGGACAAAGCCTCAAATCAATACCTAGAACTACTACCCAGAAGTATTCTGAACTGCCTAAGACAATAATACAGCCTTCCTTATATAGGCAATTTTCCACCGCCTGGGAAGGTCCCAGAATTTTAGCCAATAAGGCCGACCAAACTTAGAATTATTTTTATTTTACATTTCATTACATCATAGTCGGCTCAAAATAAATTTTGAAACCCGAACAGAAATTTTGAAGAAAAATCATTTTCTGCCATTTCAGGTGACCCAACTTCCGAAGACCATAAGTCATCACCAGTTGACCCGATTGACTATTGTAACCCCATTTCGGAAAGGGCGCGAGGAGCTCTACAACGCTTGAATTAAGCAAGCTTCATTCAGCCCAAAATTTGACCTCATCCGGGGCCTCTAAAGCCTTCAAAACTGAGTTCAAAGTTTCTGTCCCCTGCTGCCAATACCGAAAATCTTCAATATCTTCCAATATACACTTGATCTGGCAATGAAACTTTACTGGCAGACTTATATGACCAAAATGAACCTCCAAGAAAGAAATCAGATCATTCTGAGCACATATGGAAATTACCAAAAATAGTAACTTTCCATAAATAGCAGCTCTGCACAAGATAGCCCTTATTGAATTCAAAAAAATAGAAATGTTTTTGGGTGATGCAAGATTGCTCTTACACCCAGGATGCTCCTGCATCAGACACCTAGGGTAATTTGAGAAGTGACCCTGTCACGACTCAGGTGTGCAGAGGAAAACCAAGACGGTTAACCTCCACCCTTGTTAGCCATGATGAATCTTCAATAGGTCGTCCTTTCCACTTGACTAGATATTCTTCATATGTCCTGTTCCTTGTGCTTCTGCCAACACGATTGTCCAGTATATCTTCAATCTCCTTAGTGTCTGAACTAGTTGCTGGAATACTCCACTGTGCTGCTGTGATCTCATCTTCAACACCTCCTTCATGATACTCTGTCAAATCTAAAATGTTAAACACTGGTGAAATATTTAGCTCAGTAGGCAATTCTACCTCATATGCGTTTCCTGAATCATATTTCTTCAGTATCTTACATGGTCCAAACTTCTTCATTTTCAGCTTGTTATATGTACCAACTGGAAACCGCTCCTTCCACAAATGAACCATGACTTCATCACCAGCCTGAAATTCCTTATGCCTCCTTTTCTCATCTTCCTTAGCCTTATACTGTGCATTCATCTTGGTAATATGCTTCCTCACCTCCTCATGAATGTTCTTCAAGTGTTCTACAAAATCCTCAACTTCAGCACTACTTATTTCTTCTTTATCTATCTTCCTCAATTCAGATGCATTTCTTGGACTACTTCCATATACAATCTGGAATGGTGATTTACCAGTGCTCCTGTTGACAGAATTATTGTATGCAAATTCCGCTTGTGGTAAAATCAAATCCCATCCTGTTGGCTTATCTCCAACCAAACATCTCAGCAAATTTCCCAAACTCCTATTCACCACCTCTGTCTGTCCATCAGTCTGTGGATGATGTGATGAACTAAACTTCAAATCTATCTTCAACTTCTTCCACAATGTATGCCAGAAATATCCAACAAACTTAGTGTCCCGATCTGAAACTATGGCCTTTGGCAAACCATGAAGTCTCACTACTTCTCTGAAAAACAATTCTGCTACATGAACAGCATCATTAGTCTTTTTGCAGGGAATAAAATGTGCCATCTTTGAAAATTTGTCAACTACCATAAAAATTGAATCGTGCCCCCGCTGTGTCCTCGACAAACCAAGAATAAAGTCCATGCTGATATCCTCCCAAGGCTTCTCTGGTACAGTTAATGGCTGATACAACCCTGTATTCTGCTTCACTCCCTTCACCATCTGACATACTCGACAACTCTGTACAAACTTCTTCACATCTTGCTGCAACTGTGGCCAATAATAATTCTCACTAACCAAACCAAGGGTTTTATCATGACCAAAATGTCCAGCCAATCCTCCGCTATGCTTCTCCTTGATGAGATTCTCCCTCATAGAACTTCGTGGAATGCACAACTGACTCCCTCTGAATAGCATATCATCCTGGATGATGAAATCCAACCATTTCATCCTGTCTAGAGTAACAGGTTCTGTACAAGCTTTCCAAGCTTCACCAAAATCAGGATCCTCTGGATATAAATTCTTGAGTTCCTTGAACCCAACCACTTCAATCTGCATTTCTGTCAGCAATAGTTGCCTTCTGCTAAGAGCATCTGCAACCCTATTAGACTTTCCACTCCTGTGTTTCAAAACAAATGTATAACTCTGCAAAAACTCAACCCACTTCAAATGCCTTTGATTCAATTTTCCTTGACTATTCAAATATTGCAAAGCTTGGTGATCAGTATACAAAACAAACTCCTTAGGAAGCAGATAGTGCCTCCACTTTTTCAATGCCTGAACTATAGCATAAAATTCCTAATCATAAACATAATATTTTCTCTTGGCATCATTTAATTTCTCACTAAAATAAGCAACAGGTTTACCTTCTTGGCTCATAACAGCTCCTATTGCAGTACCACTAGCATCACAATCTACTTGAAACACCTTATTAAAATCTGGAAGTGCTAAAATAGGTTGTTCTGTAACTTTTTGTTTCAACAATTGAAAACTCTTTTCTGCCCCATTAGTCCACTTAAACTCTTTTCTATCCCCTCTCATTGTTTCAGTCAAGGGTCCACAAATACTGCTAAAATTTCTGATAAACTTTCTGTAAAAGCTAGCTAGACCATGAAAAGATCTTACCTCAGTAGCACTCCTTGGCGTAGGCCATTCAAGGATAGCTTGTACCTTCTCTGGGTCCATTTTTAGACCTTCTGCTGAAACTACAAATCCCAAATACACTAACTCTTTCTTCACAAAATTGCACTTCTTCAAATTAAGCAACAATTTCTCATCTCTCAACTTCTCAAACACCATACGAATATGCATCATATGTTTCTCCAATGTCTTGCTAAAAATCAAAATATCATCTAGGTAAACAATGACAAACTTACCCAAAAATTCTTTCAGAACCTCGTTCATGAGCCGCATGAAAGTGCTCGGTGCATTGGTTAGCCCAAAAGGCATGACTAACCACTCATATAGTCCTTCTTTTGTCTTGAAGGCAATCTTCTATTCATCTCCTTCTCTGATCTGAATCTGATGATATCCACTCTTCAGATCTATCTTTGAGAAATACACAGCTCCACTCAAACAGTCCATAATATCATCCATTCATGGCAATGGAAACCTGTACTTGATTGTGATCTTGTTTATTGCCCTAGAATCTGTACACATCCTCCATTCTCCATTCTTCTTTGGTCTAATACTACTGGTACAGCATAGGGACTTAGACTCTCACAGATCAATCCTTTCTGTAATAGTTCATGTACTTGTCTGTTCAACTCCTCACTTTCTGCAGGTGTCATTCTATGTGCTACCTTATTTGGCAAACTCGCTCCTGGGATCAAGTCCATCTGATGACTGATCTTCCTGACTAGTGGTAATCCATTAGGCACGTTATCAGATACAATATCCTGAAACTCATTCAACAAATCTGCAACTTCTACAGGAACATCTTCTACTTCCTCTTTACCAGCTTTTGGAATTAAAGCAAAACATACATGCTCATGCCTCATACCATCTAAGAAATTTCTTCCATCAACAAAATTTATCCTTGCATTACCACATACCTTTTCTTCAGCCTCCTTCAATGGTTTTAACTTATGTCGCACTCCATCCTTTGTCAGGGAATAGGTATTCACACGGCCATCATGTACATCACATCTGTCAAACTGCCATGGTCTACCCAACAACATATGACATGCATCCATAGATATAATATCACACAATACCTCATCTTGGTATCTGCCAATCTTGAACTTCACCAGGCATTGTTCATTGACCATGACCTTGTGGTCATCCTTTACCCAGGCAATCCGATATGGATGTGGGTGTTTCTATCTCTTGAGCTTCAACTTTGTCACCATCTCTTCTGACACCAAATTGTCAGTGCTTCCACTATCGATAATCACATCACAACATTTACCTTCACACTTGCACCTGGTGCGAAACAAGCTCCTCCTTTGCTCAGGTTCATTCTCACCACTCAACAAGACTCTTTTGTTAATCAACGTTTCTCCTCTTTCAGCATCTTCAGAATTTGATGATTTGGCATCTTCATCTACATGTGCAATTCTGGCCTGGCCTTCATTTCTCCTATCTATTCTGCCTTGGCGCTGAGGACATTCAAATGCCCTATGACCTTCTTCTCCACAGTGAAAACATGTTCCACGGAAGCCACCTCTTCCAGATCCTTGTCCTCTTCCTCTTCCTCTTTGATCTCTATTATTCTGATCCTAGAAGCGATTGGAATTATTTCCTCGCTGATTCTGACTGCGCTACTAGCCTCATCCTTCTTTTTCGGATCTTCATTTCGGCCACCATATGACCGTCCACCAGATCGTCCACCGTGACCTCTTCCATTTTGTCTGCTCTCAAACTTCTTGTTTAGCTTTTCCTCTACTTTTAGGGCAAACTGGTATGCCTCTTCAATACTGTTCATTCGAACCAGATTCAGCTCCTCTTGAATGCTTGGCCTTAACCCATTAAGGTATCGGGCAACTTTCTCCTTATCAGCTTCTGCATGGCCTGTTCTGATGAGAAGTCGATAGAACTCCTCTGTATACTCCTGAACAGATCTTCCCGCTTGCTTTAAACTCTACATTTTCTTCAGTAGGTCAAGCTCATAATCAACAGGAATGAACTATCGCTTCAATTTATCCACCATCCGATCCCATCTCGTGATTTTCTCCTTTCCCCTTCTATTTCGCTCCAGCTGAATCTCTTGCCACCATATCTTCGCATGACCTTTCAGTCTGGCCTTCGCAAATTTGACCCTATCAGGATCCTCAACATCTTCATACTCAAAATATTCTTCACACTCATTGATCCAGTCGATCAATTCCTCTGGGTTAAGATTTCCAAAAAATGTAGGAACCTCAATCTTAGGTCTTTTCCCAATCTTGAAAATCGCCCGAAAAAGTCTTTCTTCCTCCTGGTTCATAATTTCAACTTCTCCTTCTTGATATTCTTCTTCAGCTTCATCCTCGCTTTCATCTCTGACATTAAGATTCATTCCTCTGCGAATCTCTTCTTGCAATGCTCGCACTTGTCTCTACAGCTCTCTAACCTTAGGTGTTACAACACCAGCTCTTCCGCCACGTTCCCTTCGTGGAGGCATTTTCGCGATGCGCGCTGAAACCCTAGCCACGATCCTGGTGCAAACTTCCTCATAGTCGGCGATCTGTTTACACACTCAAGAACTCCTACTCTGATACCACTTGATGAAGGGTGCTCCCTTTAATACCACAACCACATAAGAGAAATAGAGAAACAACAACAATAATATGCAAGAACAGAAAATTGGCTTCTTATTATCTCCACAAATGTGGAATTACAAACTTTCAGAATTACAATATGCAAAGCCACATGGGCATTCCCTTACAATATTCTGTAGGACAAAGCCTTGAATCAATACCCAGATCTACTACCCAGAACTATTCTGAACTGCCTAAGACAATAATACAGCCTTCCTTATATAGGCAATTTTCCACCGCCTGGGAAGGTCCCAGAATTTTAGCCAATAAGGCCGACCAAACTTAGAATTATTTTTATTTTACATTTCATTACATCATAGTCGGCTCAAAATAAATTTTGAAACCCGAACAGAAATTTTGAAGAAAAATCATTTTCTGCCATTTCAGGTGACCCAACTTCCGAAGACCATAAGTCATCACCAGTTGACCCGATTGACTATTGTAACCCCATTTCGGAAAGGGCGCGAGGAGCTCTACAACGCTTGAATTAAGCAAGCTTCATTCAACCCAAAATTTGACCTCATCCGGGGCCTCTAAAGCCTTCAAAACTGAGTTCAAAGTTTCTGTCCCCTGCTGCCAATACCGAAAATCTTCAATATCTTCCAATATACACTTGATCTGGCAATGAAACTTTACTGGTAGACTTATATGACCAAAATGAACCTCCAAGAAAGAAATCAGATCATTCTGAGCACATACAAAAATTACCAAAAATAGTAACTTTCCATAAATAGCAGCTCTGCACAAGATAGCCCTTATTGAATTCAAAAAAATAGAAATGTTTTTGGGTGATGCAAGATTGCTCTTACACCCAGGATGCTCCTGCATCAAAATTACTAGAAGTGTTTGTAGATTTCTTACCATGAATTGTTGCTTTGAAGGCTATCTCACTTTTAGGTTCTGTCTTCAATCTAGAAATATCAAAAGCTGAGATTTTGTTGATCAAGGTCTCTCTCTTGAAATTAGATGTAAGCTGCATGGTCTCATCAAGGATATTGATCTTTCTTTCATATTTTTGAATGAGAGTAGTCATCAACTTGTCCATAATATCTTCTTCTAAGATCTCTCCACCATTGTTCCTGATTCCAGCAATTGCTTCATTGACCCTTTGATTATAAGCTCTGATGTTTTCTTCAGGCAACATCTCTAATGCATTGAATCTTTTCTTCCATGTTTTTTTTCATGCATCCTTTGCTTGCTTGTCTCCTTTAAATATGTCTGCAAGGTACTTCCATATCTTGTGGGCAGTGTCTACCTTCTTTATCTCTGAAAAATCACTATCAGATAGTGTGCTGATAAGGGATTCTTTAGCTATAGCATTATGATGAAACAATTTCTTTTGAGTGTCAGTAGCATCATCCTATTCAAGGTCTTCTAAAGTAGGAATCTTGGTTGCTTTGATAGTTACATTGAAAACTTCATAAGCAATACACTACAAATGAGTCATTATCTTGTTCTTCCAATCTAGATAATTTTCTCCATCAAAATTAGGACTCTCTTTCCTGAAGTATGCCATCTGATCAACCTCAAGCTATTAAACTTCTCTCTGAGGCACTTGGCTCTGATACCAATTGTTAGGAATAGTCCCAAGAGATAACTAAGAGGGGGGGGTAGGGTGAATCAGTTATCTACAAGTTTAAATTTTTTATCCAATTAAGTATACTTAAACATAAAGCATAAACATAATGAAAGAACACTTGAACACAACACCAATATTTTGGTTATGGAGAAACCCAAATAGGTAAAAACCCCGGTGGGACTTAATACCCACTAATATTTTGTACTAGTGTATAATGATCCTTGCTTGAAGATCCTTTACCTTGTTAGGAGTAGCTTTACAATATATTAAGTATAGTAGACCTAGTTAAGGGTCAGACCCTGTTAGGAGTCTTTTACAATTGTCCCTGTTAGGGGAGAGGACGCACTTTTTGAGAGCTCACTACTCAAATGGGTGAAGGATACAACCTTTTGAATAATAGATACACACTATATCTAGATCTTGGTGAATTGCACTTTGACTTGTTGTCTGGATTAGTTCCAATGAATAGCACACATACTCTACTTGGTCACATAGACCTTCTTCTGATGGTTCAACACTTCACACACTTTGCTCTACTTTTCTTAATCACCCATGAACCACACTTCAACAATCACCAATGACTGCCTATAAATATCTTTCCTCCAAATGATATAATCAAGTCGGCCTATTAGAACCACCTTGAAATCATATTAGAGAAACCATAATAAACTCCAAAAAATATTCTGTCGGCTCTACTATGGGTGCAACACATTTTGGGACCTGTTCATATAATATAATTGTAGATGCATGCTACACACTGTCGGCTCTACCAAAACAACTCTAACTTTCTCCTCAAGCTGAATTAACTCATGCACTCTTAAAAAAACATCAACAACTCATCTCTAAGCTTAATTCCAAGGGCACATATCCTCAAGATAGGTACAACTCAAGAACCAATAAAATCTATGTCAGGTCTTCTGAATAAACATAGGAAACTGCTACTTGTGAATAGTGACTGCATAACTTCACTTGTGTTCATCATCAGACCATGCATCCATGAAATTAACATCAATAAAATGTCTGCAACATATATCCTAGGGTGCATGCCCATAAGACAACTGTACAGACAACCATACAGAGAACACTGCCTATAACTCTGTCAGGAACACTATTGACACAAGATGTTGTATAATTGTCTGTACTCACATTCAACCTCTACGCCCATGATATCATGCTGATATCATGTCCATGAAACATATATAGAAAGATTAGTGCATAAGACTTCCATGCATACTACTTTCCATATGTTGTCATCAATGACAAACATACAGTCAGTACTGGCCTACTGGCAAATCTCCAATAGAAAACTCCTCAACACATCTTGGAAACCATTGAACTCAATAATAAATGAAACCTAACACCAACACTATTCCTTCCATTCACTTCTACCAAGAATAAAGAATTTAATCCATTCAACATTACATATAATCATTAGATAGTTACATTTCCTGACTGTGCACTAGAGGAACAATCATGACCAAAATGATCCAAACATTTGAAAATAGTGAATCGATATGCTTGAGCACAAGCACCAATAACATCAAATAATGGAGATAAAGCATAGGCTAGGGCATGACACTAGTATAATGTGGTCATTTTAGAGAGCATTCATGATCAAATAAAATGCAATGCATTTAAAATTTGTAGTTGAATATGATGCTAGATGCTCGAAAGATGAAGAAATCACATACCTTCTCTCGCACTTAGCTTTCACTCCTTTTCTCTCACTCCTTCTCTATCCAATTGAAATAAAAATGATAAGGTCATTTCACTTTTTTTTTATAGCCAAATCTTCCTTGTACCACATGAAGAACATGCCATTGGTTCAGTTTTGTAAATTTTTTTTTGAGTAATTAGTAATTGGCAAATTAAATGTAGATAACACCTTTATTAGTTTAATTAGCATGTTATTATCATATCAGATAAATTATGTTTCAAAATTGTTGGGACTGGTCCTTTTGCATGTAATAAACATAATATAATTTTCAGCATATTATTATCATTCTATTTCTTTGTTCTAAACATGCCATTGGTTTAGTTTTGAAGATTTGTTTTTTATGTTAAATACATTTTTTGTGAGTAGGGGTCTTCTTCTGAGGAGATTGATGAAGATTGTGCACCTCAAAAACCAATTCATAAGGTACCAATCATGTTTCCTATTTGCTTATATTTTTGGATCGGTAAATCTTGTTATAAGTTTCATGTCCTTTCTTTTGATTATTATGGATGAGATATATATCTTACATATCACATTCAACTTCTTTACATTTTAGAACATGTATTGTGTTTTTTGAGGATTTTACCAAATCAACTTTTGACATAAACTGAAAACACCAAACTGATATATTTCCCTTTCAACTTGACAAAATATTTGTATTTGACCAATAACTGCAAGCAACTGAATGATAAATCCACATACCTGTATCTTTGTAAAATACCTGGAACATCAAAAAGATGGCTAAGTGGTTGTCGCCATGATTTTTATCTACTGAATATGGGAAAAAAAAGCACCAAAAAGAATCAAATAGAAAACATGATTGGTCATTTCAGAGAGCATTCATGATCATATAAAATGTAATGCCTTCTCTTGCACTTGATTAGCTTTCACCTGCTCATCTTCTCCCACTCCTTTTCTCTACAATCGAAATAAAAATGAATTGGCCCTTTCAAAATAGTGAATAGATATCCTTGAGCACAAGCACAAATAACATCAACTATTTTGATTTGTGGGTACCCTAATGTTGGCAAGAGTTCTTTTATTAATACAATTACTCTGCAATCTTGAAGAAGCGGTATATTTTGGCAAATGAAGAGTGGAAAGATGATGATATTCCTGAGATCATGGATGGACACAATGTTGCAGATAGAATGGGAAGAAATCTTTCTAGCCTAGCCCTAGATCCTTCGATAATTGGGGTAGGATCCAGACCTAGGCTAAAAAGATGTCTTCCTTTCTGTTATGGAATATAGGCTCTGCTGCTACAACAACTACAGACTGCAATGTAGATATCACAACAGTCAAGAAACATAAATGTAGGCATCATGGTCACAATTTTTTGGAGACACAACATAATTGAGTGGTATTCCTAGATGATACAAAGCAACCATTGTTTTGCATCATCTAGGAATACCACTCAATTATGTTGTGTCTCCAAAAAATTGTGACCATGATTCCTACATTTATGTTTCTTAGCTATTGTGTCCCAAGACCCCTTATGACCCTTTACGACCCTTTACGATCCCTAAGAATACATTTGAGAGGTCTTAAAATGTTGTAAAGGGTCATAAGAGGCTCCTAGGAGGGGCTAGAAGAGATTCCAACTTCACGTGGTTGGCCCTGTTAAGTAGATAATGTTAAACTATTCTCGAAACAAAGAGAAGCTCAATAATTTAAGGTCTCACTCCACGGAGATGCTGAAAAAAAGATGAGAATCAATGATGGAGATTTTTTAGATTTTGAGAAGACATATATGGAGTGGAGACTAGATTGAGTACTAGTGTAGAGATGATGATTCAGTAACCTACATCTATAAAACCTTCACAATTATCCCTTCTTTGGCCTCCACTCATTCCTCTTCTAAAAAATGGTTATCTAGAAACTTTGGATATTATTTCTCATCCATGCATGAAATGTTCTAGTGATCATATCAAATTACTTTAGGCCTCTAGTATTGATGAGCTGCACAAGTGTAAAATGTTTTTGTGAGACTGGGATCAATTATATTGGATACTGTGCAGTGTACATAAATGCAAGGTGGTGATTATTCTCAACGATCGATAGATATAAGTCTTCTAGGCCCCTGTAGCTAGGACTAAAGATAACACAACTCAAGAGACCATCATAGTTGGTCTCTTTCTTTGGTCTATATTATTGAAAAAATGTTTTACCTTTCATTAGCTCATCAAATTCAAGGATTTGAAAGAATTTAATAGAATAATTTCATGTATAAAATACATTATTTAAGTTTGACGCTGAATGAATTTATATACTTTGCACACTTGTATACTATGAGGATGGCCATAAAGAAGCATCCCCTCCCATGGCTTGAGTAATGTAGGCCATTGGAGGAGATGCTTCTTTATCATCATCCTCATAGTCTACAAGTACATGAAGTAGATAAATTCATGCAACATCAACTTAAATAATATACGTTGTCATGAAAATATTCTATTAAATTCTTTCAAATCCACAGATTCGATTAGCTAATAAAAGGTAAAACATTCTATCAATAATATAGACCAGAGAAAGAGACAACCTATGATGGTCTCTTGAGCTTTCTTATTTTTAACGCACAGATCTGTCACTTTTTCAACACTTTATAGTTTATTCCAATGGTAGTGCTATACATTTGACAGCGTTTCCCATTGGACAATATGCCCACTCGTCACCTCTCCAATAGATAAAATGTCAAAGAAAATTACTTTTTGACAATTACTGTGACATGAATGCTATATCTCTGATAGGGCTACCTTTCGGCAATATATTGCCATACCATCGCTCTTCCGACAGTCCCAATGTTGGAGATATGTACTTTTCGATAGACTTTAGCGATAGTTTTGCTATAGCATTGATAGGTTTATCTGTTGGACATTGGTTGTAGATCTTTTTCTATTCCAATAGTTATAATGTCAGAAAGTAATTCTTTTTGACAGGTAATTGCGATAGCCATGCTATATTTTTGATAGGTCTTCTTGTCAGATTTCTAATAGATGGACCATAGGAAATGTCATAACAAAGTTGGTATTCATGGGAAAGTATCTGATGGAATGGGGTGTCAGAAAATTGACGATTACCTCTTCCAGTGCAATTTCCAATGCAAAAATGGTGACGGACACATATGTCAAAATATCAACAAATGGGCATTGCAAATCTGACAAATGGCCATCAAAATTTGACCTCAAATATACTAGTGAGGGAAATGTGATACTAAGAGGGGGGAGGGGTGAATCAGATATCACCTATTAATCCATTTAACATTACTAAAAACTTGCATAGCATTATCACAAACTTTATCAATGTAATGAAACTAATAAACTAAGCATCATTCATGAAAGTACTCATAACACAATAATTTTGGTTACCCAGAAACCCTTGAAAAGTAAAACCAGGGTGGCGATGACACCCACAAATCTTTACTACTATAGTATAGTGTTTTCTTGTTAGGGCTACAAATTTGATCACAAAATATGATCTACCTTGTGAGGGGTCTGCCTTGTTAAGAGCTTAAAGACTTATACAATCTACCTTGCAAAAGGATTTAAAACTTACAACTAAGTAAGCACTCAGTTAAGAGATTACATAAGGTCTGTTAAAACCACTTTTTTAAGAGATTTACCCTGATACACTTGTTAGAATGTCTCAGTACCTGATCCTTCAGTCTGCACTGTATACTGATTACAGATCTTCTCCTTCCAGTATTGATTTGATCTTATCTATCAAGTTTATCTTTGTTCTATCCTTCACTATTTTACTTTGTTTGACTCGATCATTGAACTCTATCATAATACTTCACTGGTCTGAAGATATTCTCTCTTCTCATACTCTTACATTGTTTTAGGGTTTAGATCTCATCTTATATAGACAACTAAGTTCCTTCAAGATTTTAGATCTAAGATCTAGATTAACTTATTTTTCCTCTTAAACTTTCCCTAATTCTGATTGGCTCCAAGTGTTGCATAGGGATAAATGATTAAAAAATAGAACCATAATCACCTCTGTGATTTCCTCAACAAACGGTAAACAAAATATAAATGTCGGTCAAAATGTTTTACCTCAGTGATTGTGCCTTAACAAACACATATGTCAATTTTGGCTTGCTTGACAATTGATATCTCTTGCACTCGACATTCACTATTCTTTGCACTCTGGCGCTCAACATTGTCTTCTTTACATAACTCGGCAAAAACTTACTCGACTAATATAAAAAGTAATCAGTGACCATAAGTTTACTCAGTAGTGACTGCTGCTCAGTAAATGTACAATATATGATTCGGCCTATAAATGATGACTCAGACATAGTGATGACCGACCAACATTGCCTAGATAATGACTAAGTGTAAGACACTAATGGGTGAACCCACAATAGTGGGTTACATTTTTTAGCCTAAACGGACACTAAACTCTACATTTTGAGAAAAATTTTCAGATTTGGATGCATATTGCCGTTGAACCAATCAAAATTGGAGGATGAAGTAAATTAGAGTCTTTTAAGATTTTATGTCTACATTCTAAATATATATTTTTTTATTTTTTTTGAATTTATTTGAATACTTCTTTTTTTCTCCCATGAAAACTTGTATGGTGCTGAAAATGTCATTTTCAAATAGTAACACTATTTTCATAGAGCATAACTTTTTTTGTAAAATAGATATGGATGCGATTCTTTCGAATTTAGTTTTGTAACATCCATATGGAGGGCATGCAATTGGTTTGATGACATTATCACTATTATTTCATATTTTATTAACGTTTGAAGTTGACTAAACCAAAATTTTGACCTACCTTGACTACATAGCTTATAACTTATTATGTATTTATCAAATTTCAATTATTATTTTTTTAATAGAAAGTAGACTCGAATACAAAGGGCACTGTTATTTTTAATTTTTTTTTTCCTTGTTTTACTATTTTTCATTGAACGTCAAACTCAGAGAGGTTGATATTTGATAAAAAACCTACATTCATTTAATGTCAAAAATCATACACATAATAAATTTAAAAATAGTCAAATATATAATCGTTAGAAAGCTAGTTCTAAGTACTTCTTGTATGCAAAAGGACATCTTTTTATTCATCCATTTGATCAGTGCACTTGAGGCCCGAAGCCATGAAATTCTTAGAATTTCTTGAAAACTTGAAACCATCTCCCATTTTAGGAACTTTCGATCGAAACTATTGACTTTCACTCAAAAGTACTTTCGATAGAAATTACTTTGGAAAAAAATGCAAAATTTAGTCAATACTAAGGGACTTTCAATCAGAAGTCATCTAGTTTCAATCGAAAGTCAAGTCATAACTAAGGGATTTCCACCAAAAAAGACCCTAACTAATGACTTTCGATCGAAAGTCATTAGTAAGGGACTTTCGATCGAAAGTTCCTTAGTAACTTTCGATCGAAAGTTCCTTAGTAACTTTCGATCGAAAGTTCCTTAGTAACTTTCGATCGAAAGTTACTAAGCACTTTCGATCAAAAGTAACTTACGATTGAAAGTCCTATGTCTAAGGACTTTTGATCATAAGTTTAGTACTTATGATCAAAAGTGCAAGCGAGTTTCTATCGAAAGTTGGTAAATAATATTTTTCCAAAAATGCTTTTTGGGATGAATTCCTTCCTCCGAAAAATTGTAACCCAGTATTGTGGGTTCACCCTAATAGAAAAAAAAACTATAGTGATCTATAGATGGAGTATCAGATGAAGAATCAGTAGAAGATGAAATTGGATTCATTTCTCTTGAAGCTAAAAAGAATGCACAAGAGTTAGCATTGATTTCACAAGATGACATTAGAATAGATTGGATCATCGATAGTGGTTGCTCACACCATATGACAGGAGACAAATATAGATTTGTGCATCTAGATAGATACAAAGGAGGCATGGTTAGATTTGGAGACAAAAATCCTAAACCTATCATTGGTAGAGGAGCCATCACCCTAGATGGAAATAACAACACTGATGATGTTCTATATGTTGATGGTTTGCAGCATAACCTACTAAATGTTGGGCAGTTGCTTGACAAAGGATACCAGTTGGAGTTTAAAGATAATAAATGCATCATTAATAACAAAGAGGGAGAAATGATTGGATCAATTTCAAAGACTAAAGGTAATGTTTTCCATCTTAATCCTGAAGCAAGTTGTTTTATTTCTAAAGTAGATGATAGTTGGTTATGGCACAAAAGACTATGTCATATCAATTTTGATAACATAGTAAATATAAGTAATGTAAAGGTAGTAAGAGATCTTCCTAGAATTACAAAACCAATTGATGCAATATGTAGGGAATGTGTGATGAGAAAACATGTAAGGAATTCATTGAAAAGAACACATAATTTGGTAGAGAACAAGTTGGATCTGATACATACATACCTATGTGGACCAACTCAAACAAGATCATACTATAGTGAAAGGTATTTCATTTTGTTTGTTGATGATTATTCTAGAATGATGTGGGTTTCATTCTTAAAGGACAAATCAGATGCATTTGACAAGTTCAAAATATTCAAAGCTAAGGTTGAAAATGAGTCTGGATTGAAGATGAAATGTCTGAGATCAGATAGAGGAGGAGAATTCACCTTTGACATATTTTATAAGTATTGCAAAGAACATGGGATAAAAAGATAGCTAAGTACCCCTAGACCCCCTTAGTAGAATGGAATTGCATAGAGAAGAAATAGGATCATTCTTGACACAATGCACACCATCATGATTGAAGGAAAGGTCGTACACACCTATTGGAGAGATGTGGTCAATACTGCAGTCTATACTAACAATAGAATTCAATTAAGGCCAGGCATAGAAAAAAAACCTTATGAGCTATGGTTTGGGAATGTAGCTATAGTAAAATACTTTAGAATCTTTGGAAGCAAGTGATACATCAAGAGAGATGAAGCAATTGGCAAGTTTGATGCAAGAAGTGATGAAGGTATTTTTCTTGGTTACTGTACTAAAAGAAAAGCTTATAGATGTTTTAATTTGAGATTGAAGAAGATCATTGAAAGTGATCATGTTAAGATTGATGCAAAGTTTATGATTAAAGAGAGATACCATGATTATGCACCTATTATTGAGGAAGAACCTAGACCTACTAGTAGTGAAGTAGTTGTTGAAGAATTGTTTGACAGCATAGATATTCTATTCAATGACCCTAGAACAAGTGAAGAAGAAGCACAAAAGGTAGATGAAAAGGTCACACCTAATGTTCCTAAGTTAACATCTAGATACCATTCAAAGGAAGAAATCATTGGAGATCAGAGCAACAAAGTCATGACAAGATAAAAAATAAAGAGTTCCACAACAAATGAAGAGGTATGTTTACTATCATGGATTGAACCCTTAAGTGTTGAAGATGCATGTAATGATTTAGATTGGCATGAAGGAATTAAAGAAGAGCTAGATCAGATAATTAAGAATGACACATGGGAATTGGTCCCTAGGCCTAGTAATAAGAATGTAATAGGAAAAAAATGGATATTCATAAATAAGATGAATGAAGATAGAACAGTGGTAAGAAATAAAGCAAGACTAGTATGTAAAGGATATGCACAAAAAGAAGGAATTGATTATTCAGATACATTTTTCCCCACAAGTAGATTGGAAGCCATAAATTTTTTTCTAGCTTATGCTACAATAAAGAACTTTAAGGTATACCAGATGGATGTTAAGTCAACATTCCTGAATGGAGATTTGAAGGAAGAAGTATTCATTGAGAAACCAAAAGGATTTACTTTATCAGACAAACCTAATATGGTATGAAGATTGAAGAAAGCCCTCTATGGACTTAAGCAAGACCCTAGAGAATGGTATGAAAGACTTGATGGTTACTTGACTAAGATTGGATTCAAGAAAGGAGTAGAAGATTGTAACTTATTCATAAGAGAGACATCTGACTGACTATTGTTAGTTGCTATATTTTTTGATGACATTATATTTGGTGGTAATGATAACCTTAGTGTATAATTTACTAAGGAGATGCAGAATGAATTTGAAATGAGCATAATTGGTCCTATCAAGTAATTTTTGGGATTGTATGTATGGTAGACAAAAAAGGGTATATTCATAAATCAGACTAAGTATGTAAAAGAGATCTTGAAGACATTCAAGATGGATGATTGCAAGCCAGTAAGTACCCCTATGACAACAAGATGCAAGCTTTCAAAAAAAGATAATTCACCAGTAGTAGACATAACCTTGTATTTAAGTCTATGATTGGTAAACTTATATATCTTACTCAAACCAGACCAGACATTTCCAATGTAGTTGGCATTGTTGGAAGATTTCCAATAGAACCTAAGAAAAGTCATCTCATGGAAGTAAAAAGAATATTCAAGTACTTGAATGGAACCTTAGACTATGGTTTATGGTATCCTAACTAAGAGAATGTAAAGCTTCATGTATATACAGATGCAGATTGGGTAGGAAGTGTGGATGATAGAAATAGTACCTATGGAGGAGCTGTATTCCTTGGAGATAGACTTGTTACTTGGACAAGTAAAAAGAAGAATTGTATCTCCCAGTCAACAAAAGGAGTAGAGTATGTAGCAGCAGCATTAAATTGTTCTACAATTGTGTGGATCAAGCAGATGATAAAAGATTTTGGTATTTAGATTGACTACCCTATTATTATTCATTGTGATAACACTAGCACTATCAATATGTTAAAGAATCCTATGATGCATGCAAAGACAAAACATATTGAGATAAAATATCACTTCCTAAGAGAGAAAGTAGTAGAGAAAGAAGTAATGGTGGACTATGTGAGTACAAAAGATCATCTAGTAGACATATTCACAAAGCCTTTACCTAAGGATACTTTTGAGTATCTCAGGGAGAAGTTGGGAATAATTCCCATCCCTAAATCTCATTAGAGATAGCAGGAATGCATCAGTCCTCAATGACTGATGAAAGGTTGACTACTCTACCTTAGGAGTAGTACTTGTGCCTAATGTTTTTGGTGCCCTTTTCCATTTATGTCAAAGGGGGAGTAGTATATAGTCATGAAAAACATAAAAAGAAGGAATATATAGTAATAAAAAATAAGTAGAAAGGGGGAGTAAAAATAAAGTCATGGGAAGTAGTACAGTTGAGGAAATGGAGAATATTGAAGAATATTGTAGCAATTGGAGGATACTTCCTTAGGGGAGTTTTTTTGAGGAAATGGAGAATGTTATAAAAGAATTAGACATTTGGAGTGGTGGTGTTTTTCATTCCATATGTTGCCATCAATGCTAAAGGGGGAGATTGTTGGAGATTTTCTAGCAAGCCAGATTGTTGACTATATGTTTGTCATTGATGATAATATATGGTAAGTAGCATGCATGGAAGCCTAATGGAGAGAGCTTTGAGAATATGTTGCATAGATATATTATCAACATGATATCATATATGCAAAGGTTGATTTTGAGTAAAGATAGTAGTATAGTTGTGATATCAGTGTCTATTTCTGATAGGTCCCAGGAACATTTGTGCATATGATTTGGAGTACAGTTGTAGTAGAGCCTTGTGTTGGTGTTTCTTTTTCCTCAAAGGTTAGCTTGGTATTAGGATTGACAGGGCTAGTGTCACATTCACTCAACACTCCAAATCTGATAGGAAAAAGGGTCAACTGACAAGGATCAAAGAGAGATCCTTCTACACTTTGAGCTCCACATCACTTAGGCAGGTGTACCTCATCTACACACTCATACAACTTGTGTCACACTATAGGCCTATAGGTAACTGACTATGGAATGATTTTCAAACCCTTATAGGTATCCTGTACCTCAATTAAAACCAATATCTCATGCAATAGCCCAACTTGCATGGAGTGAGTATGAAAACTAGAGACCTAACCTATCAACAAGAAAGGGAAAAGGTGGAACTAAATGGAAATGATTTTAAAATGAGTTTGAAGGGACCCTTGAGATACCCTAAGTCTTTCATAGACCAGTGCCTTATCCAATGGGCCATAGAGTCAAATACCCTATTGTAGAAGATAGCTATGAAATAATAAACAACATATATTCAATGTGTCGATGCTTGACATCAATCACACACCATGACCAAACCTCAACTTAGTTCCCACCTATGCATTCAAATATGTTATTACCCATCAAAGGATTTTGACCCTCCCCTTAGAAGAGACCTATGAATAGATAATACATTAACCAGCATCCACTGGAAGACAAGCATGACCTATCCTTGATATTTTAGCTCATACATACATGAATACTAACCCTGAACCAGTTATCTCTGTGAAGACAACTCCACCCACAAGCTCTTAGGCAATGCAAGGTAGAAAAACCAGATATCCTTGATGCATGACTAATGAGTTTAGAATTCAAATGGAGATAGCTTGAAAATAGTAAGAGTATATTAACTTATCATACATAAGACAAGTCACTTACAATATGTATTATGTTCTTAGAACCAACAAGAGAAAGAGGAACACTCTATATGAAAAGAAGAAGAGAAAAATCTACAGGAAAAGGACCATTCACTGGAACTAGAAAGGAACTCTAAGCTGGAACCCTTACAAAGTCAAAATTTTGACAATTTATACCACTAGCTACCTTGGAAACCCAAAACAGGTTGCAACAAGCTACAGATAGCTAGGGCTAAAGTTTCACCCACCTGCAAATACACCTTGAGCCAAGATTGTATTCATTCCATCAGGTACAAAACAACCTCAAAAAAAATGACCACAGAGCCCTTGGACCACATTGCAACCACCAAACAAATCCAATCAGGCCGCTAAAACATTTAAAACTAGTCCTTCCTATCACAAAAACTCTTTGCAAGTTCAAACAGTCACATTTATAGTGGTAGAAGTAAATTGGCGGTCTATATTCAAATCTCAGCCAACTTTATATCAGCACCATAGACTTCATCCCTTTCCCGGGCATTGACAAGATTAACTACAACAAAATCTTGGTTACATGTGCTCTTGGTCACATGATCGCAAGGCATCAAACTCATCCTTGTGATTATGTGACCGCAGTCTCCTAGCTGTGGTCAACGGTCACAAACCCTTCTGAAAAGTCTTTGGCCATATCACCCTCACAACCCCACAACCATGACAACCCACAAACCTTTACCTCTGCATAACCACTGCCACTGCTAACACAAAACATTAGTCACATGATCGCATAGCCAAGAAATAGGCTATGCAAACATGCGACAACCCATAGACCTTTACCTCCGTCACTGCCATGCCACATAAAG
Organism: Chamaecyparis obtusa; assembly: GCA_027943335.1. Classification (NCBI taxonomy): domain Eukaryota; kingdom Viridiplantae; phylum Streptophyta; class Pinopsida; order Cupressales; family Cupressaceae; genus Chamaecyparis; species Chamaecyparis obtusa. Next base: position 3,574,919 of record BSBK01003243.1, on the reverse strand, counting down.
TTAACACCAAGGGGTTTGTCACATGATCGCAAGCCATGGAAATGGCCCTTGCGATCATGCAACAAGGCCATAAGACTACCACATTATCACTCACCTACCAATGAAAAGTGAACACCAGCACTGCGTGACATCTTGGACCCACCGCACAAAATGCGCACCTCTGCAACAAAAGATAATACGCCCACCTGACAAGCCTCATCACCACCTCAGACCAATTGGAAGACCCCACATCAGCACCCACCACCGAACCCCAGGGACATGTGTCAACTGGTCGCATGATCGCATGTCAAAACATTCTAACATGTGATCATGCGACAGCCAACCCTAGGCTGCCACATCACCACCAGCGGGACCACCAAACTACATCATCAATGGGCCTCAGCACAAAAAGGTAACCTGTCACATGGTCACATGTTAGAAAACTCTGACATGCAATCATGCGACAACCAATCATTTCAAAGCCCATTGAAGACCCGGGTCCACAGGACAAATGGCAATCAGTCACAACTTCATGAGAAATAAACCTCTAGCAACTTTTCCATGCGAACAAGTGACAGCCACAGATTCTATCTGAACTTTAACCACACCGGGAAATGAAAAGAGGTGGGTCCCACCAACCAATCACACCTGCACAGTTAGGACTGACAAACAAGGAGTGCTGGCAAGAGGAAAGAAATGTGAGGTCAAAAACATCCAGGGATTTTGGTGAAGGATCAAAAACACATAGAGTTTTCAACATTGACACAAAGGTAAACAAGGATGTGAAAACATTGAGGGTTTCCATGCAGGCCAAAAAGGTCAAAAACATCATGGATTTTCAAAAACACTGTGGTAGATTTTGAAATTGTTTCCCGTAGACTTTAGAATTTGAATAACTTTCTAGATTTTGCAATTCAGCACATGCAATTTGGACTGGAGCAAGGTGACACATTGAAGAGCACAGGGTAGGACACTTCAAGAAAACTTGCAAGGAAATGGGTCATTTTCAAAAGATTTTGCATTGATAGGAAAATGGAATAACACCTTACACATTTATATTTATGTTGTAGACATATTTATGATGTTATGTTCATGGATGCAGAGTCAAATATGTAGTACTGGTTGAGTTATGAAGTTTCTAGTTAACAGTCATAGTTTCCTAAGTTTACCTAGAAGAGTTGACAGTGTTTATATGATTGTGGTAGTTGCACCTATCATCTCGGTATGCACACTGGAATTTATGTTAAGAAGAGAGTTAAGAATGTTTGGTTAAGAGTGCATAATGTAATTTATCATGAAGAGAAAGTATTAGTTAATTTGGTGGAGCTGACATTATGAAGTAACATGTTCACTCATATTGAGTCAGACAGGTCCCAGTTCATGTTGCATGCTTAGTAGAGCTGACAAAGATGTTATTGGAGAGTTTTATTATTTCTCTATTATGAATATAGGGTGGTTATAATAGGCTGACTTGATTATATCATTTAGAGGAAATATATTTATAGGCAGTCATTTGTGATTGCAAAGTATAGCTTATAGTGAAAGAAAGAAGAGCAGAGAAGAGAGTGCAAAGTGTTGAACCATCAGCAGAAGATCTATGTGACATAGTAGAGAGTTTATTCTATTCATTGGAATTGATCAACATAGTAGGTCTATGTATAGTTCACCAAGATCCATATATAGTGTGTATCTATTAAACAAAAGGTTGTAGCCTTCACCCCTTTGAGCAGTGTGCTCTCAGACCATTTTTTCCTCACCCCTAATAGGGTTAATTGTAAAAGACTCCTAATAGGGTCCAACCCTTGACTAGGTCACTGTACTTATTGCATTGTATAGATCAACTCCTAACAGGGTTGTAAGATCTTCTAAGAGGGATCATAATACACTAGTGCAGTTCTTAGTGGGTGTCAATTCCCACTGAAGTTTTTACCTATTTGGGTTTCCCCGTAACCAAAATTGTGGTGTTGTGTTAAGTATTATTTCATTGTGTTTATGCTTAAAGTTCTTATATACTTAATTTGATAAATAATTGAATCTTGTAGATAACTGATTCACCCCCCCCCTCTCAGTTATCTCTTGGGACTAATCCTAACAAGTATTGGGTTTGCCTTTGACTTATCTTGCAAGCCACAATTCATTTCTTACAGTGGTTCACCATTGTATTTGATTTCCCTTCTCCATGTGTCATCCTTGTTTTTGGCATTTACTTACAATAGCCCTCTTACAACCTCCTTTGGTACCAAATGCTAGTCTTACTTTGCAATGCCTGGCATTTACCTACTCACACAAGGTTCCTTTGTTTGGTGTGTTTCCAATTAAATATTGATGTAAGGGAAGATAGGGAGAGGGTCTAGAGGCACACTCTAACTAGGTACTCCATAAGGGAAGATGGGGAGAGGGGCCAAAGGCACACCCTAACCTGGTCCACCTTGTAGAATAACACATAGAAGAAACAACACACAACAGTGAGAGAGAGAATGAAAATATCTTTCATATATTATCTTCAAATTGATTCATACATGTTGGGCTATAAGGCCTTCCCAGTTTAGGCTAGATATTACAATAAAGTACATAAGTCCTCCAACATGCGAGGGTCTACCAACAATCTCTAACTTCTATCCAAAAATTGACTTCTAAACTCTAACCAAACAACTACATTTATACAAGAGGCTACCAAGCCAAGTCTGCCTTCAAATTCATAATCAATGGAAGAAATGACCAGATCTAGGTCCACATGCTTCCCAATGATGGATACCAACATTAAATCTATGACCACAATTAAATGCACAAGCTAGCCTCAATAGAAATCCAAAATAAACTACTCAGCAAGCAAGGAGAACCAAGCACTAGATAAGCATCACTGAATGCCAAGGAATTAACCAAGTGATAGAGAGATAATCGACCAACTTAGTCAATAAAGGAAATTGAGAAACATTAATTCAACTCGATCAAAGTAGGAACCGAGCAACACAAATGAACTTCAAATATGTTTTTGGTGACAAAGGATTTCCAAGGACCCAAGATTCTCATGCATCAAACACCTGGGGTTATTTGAAAATGATTCTCTGAATCATGAAATAGGTATGATCTGAGTTGTATCCAACTTAGACTTTGAAATCCACGAACTATCTTCAATTGGTCTATTCTTCCACTTTACCAGATATTCCATATACTATTTTCCTCTTGTACTTCTACCAATTCTTTGCTCCAAAATCTTTTCAACTTCTTCCATCTTCTTCTTAGGATAATCCATTGCTACTGTCATGTCTTCATCATGTTCATGATACTCATACAAATAAAAAATGTTGAATATAGGTGATATATCCATGTCATCAGGTAAATTAATCTCATAGGCATTTCCATTGTCAAATTTTCTCAAAATCTTGCAAGGTCTAAACTTCTTCATTTTTAGCTTCCCATATGTTCCAATAGGAAATCTGCCTTTCTTCAAATGAACCATCACTTCATCATCAACATCAAAAGTCTTATGTCTCCTTGATCTATCAGCTCTATCTTTGTATTTTGATTACTCTTTTCTAGCTTAAACTTCACATCTTCATGCACTATCTTCATGTACTCAGCAAATTTTACTCCTTCAACACTTCTCTTTCTTTCATCAGTAATGTCTCTCAAATTAGATGTACCTTTGAGTTGTATTCCATTTACAATCTCAAAAGGCATTTTTCTTGTACTCCTATTCACTGAATTATTGTATGAAAAATCTTCTTGTGCCAACACATAATCCCAATTACTTGGTGTGTCTCCAACTAAACATCTCAAAAGATTTCCCAAACTTCTATTCACAAATTTTGTTTGCCCATCGGTCTATGGGTGAAATGTAGAACTATATTTCAACTCAGTGCCAAACTTTCTGCAAAGGGTCTTCCAAAAGTATCCAACAAATTTACTATCTTGGTCAGAGATAATACTCCTCAATAATCCATGCAATCTAAAAATTTCCTTAAAGAAAAGATCTACTACATGTACTACATCTGATGTCTTTCTACAAGGTATAAAATGTGCCATTTTAGAAAATCTATCCACAACAACAAATATGGAATCATTACCTCTTACTTTCTTCGGTAAGCCAAGAACAAAATCCATACTGATGTCAATCCAAGGTTTCTCAGGAACAAAAATTGATGTATACAATCTAGAATTATGACTTACTCCTTTTGGAACTTGACAAATTCTACAACTTTTCACAAATTTATGAACATCTTTATATAACTGTGGCCAAAAGTATTTCTCCTTAAGAAAATTCAATGTTTTATCAAAACCAAAATGTCTATCCAAACCACTACTATGTTTCTCCTTTATCAAATTAGTTCTCATTTATCCTCTCAGTATACACAACTAAATACCTTTAAACAACATACCTTCTTGCATAAAATATTCATCCCATTTAGTACTCGGTTGATCTCTAATAGGTTCTCTACAATTTCTCCATGGCTCATAATAATCAGGATCAAATTCATAAGAATCTCTCATGTCATCAAAGCCAAGAACTTCAATTTTCATCTCGGTCATCAAAGATCTCCTTCTACTCAATGCATCAACAACTCAGTTAGTGACTCCACTCTTATGGTTTATCACAAATGTATAGCTCTGCAAATACTCAACCCATTTCATATGTCTTTGATTCAACTTATTATGACTACCCAAATACTATAAAGCCTTATGATCAGTATATAACACAAATTCACTCGGCATCAAATAATGTCTCCATTTCTTCAGTTCTTGAAACATAGCATAGAATTATTGATCATACACATAATACTTCCTTTTTGCATCATTCAAATTTTCACTAAAGAAAGCAATAGGTTTACCTTCTTGACTCAACATAGCTCTAATTGCACTACCACTTACATCACATTCCACTTGAAATACCTTATTGAAATCAAGAAATGCAAAAACAAGCAATTCAACAACCTTCTGCTTCAGATTCTAAAAAATTTTGTCAGCTCCTTATGTCCACTTTAGTTCTCTTTTATCTCCTCTCATAGTCTCAGTCATAGCATTACATATTGAACTAAAATTCTTAATGAACTTTCAGTAAAAACTTTCCAAATCATGAAATGATCTTACCTCACTAGCACTCTCAAGTGTGGGCTAATTCAAAATAGCTTCAAATTTTTTAGGATCCATTTTCAAACCATCAGCTGAAATCACAAATCCCAAATACACAATCTCCTCTTTCATGAATGAACACTTTCTTAGATTTATCAGCAAATTTTTTTTCTTTCAGTCTCTACAAAAATTTTCTCACATGCAACAAATGTTCTTCTCTAGTCTTACTGAATGTAATAATATCATCAGGATATACAATCACAAACTTACTGAAGAATTTCTTCAAAACTTCATTCATCAATTTGATAAAAGTACTCAGTGCATTAGTTAAAACAAAAGGCATAACCAGCCACTCATACAAACCTTCTTTTGTCTTGAAAGTAGTCTTAAATTCATCACCTTCTTTGATTCTAATCTGATGATACCCACTTTTCAAAGCAATTTTGGTAAAATACTTTTCTCCAGTCAAACTATCCATTATGCCATCCATTCTCGGTATAGGAAACCTATACTTCACTATTATCTTATTGATTTCTTTGGAATCGGTACACATTCTCCACTCTCTATTCTTCTTAGGTGCCAATACAGTAGGTATTGCATAAGGACTCAAAATTTCTTTGATCAAACCTTTCTCCAACAATTCTTGAATCTATCGGTTCATTTCTTGATTCTCGATAGGTGTCAACTGATGTGGTGCCTTATTCGGTAAACTAGCTCCAGGGATTAGATCCATACAATGATTAGTACTTCTCTTTAGTGGAAAACCATCAGTTACATTATCAAAAATGATTTCACTATACTTGGTGAGTAACATATCAATCTCCTCAGGGACACTATCCTCTATTTTCTTACTCAGTTTGTTAGGAATCACAACAAAACATACATCATTCTTCCTCAAATCCTTAACCAACTTTCTTCCTTCAATCAAGAAAACTTTCACAAATGTGAAAACATTACTAACATGTTCTTCAATCAAAGGTAACAAGATTTGTCTTCTTCTTGAATAGAGGTAAAATGGCATCACCACTATTCAAATGTAAAGATGGATAGATGTGTGGGGGAAAGATGAGATCTATTCCCAAATCCAAATTCCTAAAGGACAGATCCAATTTGATCAACTGAGAGGTTAATGCACAATCAAATCAATCTATGAAGAATATGAAGGAGAGAGAAAATCCAATATTTCCCTATGGTAGAACTGAAGTGTTTGGAATTTGAAATAATTGAAATACAAATACTAACATCAAATTAGGGAAGATCTGGAAAATGCTGATTTCTAATGTTTTTGTATACTTTCATGCAATTTTTCAACCTATTTTCGACTAGAAATGCTAAGATGATGAAAACCCAGAAATATTTTTCCAAGATGAGCTTAGGTCAACTTTGACCCTCATAAAAGGTCAAAGGCTAGATTCTTTATTTGAAAGTCGATTCTAACTTTGTTCATAGATCTTGGAAGTTTTCCGAAAAGGGTATCCAAATCTGTTCTCAGATCAGAAATTCCACACCTGTACCTGCAAGAAAGAGAGAGTTTTTGTTTTTTGTTTGAGGGGTTTGCCTTGGTCAAACCCCAATTTGGAATTAACATTAATATTGAAATTGAAATAGGAATGCTAGAAAGTAGTAGAAATGGATCTAACAATGAAGTTATGCAATTCAATAGATATGTAATTGTATTTTGAATGTAAACAAGTATATTGATATGAAATCTTGAACATAACAATGGAAAATGTAAATCAAAACCATGAAAGTAAATACAAAACCTCCATGTTTGTATGCTTGGAATCCACCTTGATAGAAGAATCAATGGATCTAGAAGATGAACAAAGGATTTTGAAGGAAGATCACACCATCATGATGGCTAGATCTAGGGTTTGAATGATGAATCTTGAATGCTTGAACCAAATCCCTTCAATGGCTTGAATTATTTAATCCTTGATCTTAAATGGAGAACTTGGATGGAGAAGAAGACATGAATGGATGATTGGATGCTTTCTTGATCACCTTTCTTGAGAGTGCTTGAGCATGAAAACTTGATTGAGAGAGATGTTCTCACAAAACTTGATTGAGAAAATGAGAGAGGAAGGCCTCTTTTTATAGTGAACTAGGGCATAATCTTCTAGAGGGGTCACCTTGGAGAATAAAATCCCAATTAGGTCCTAACCTTTATAAAATATACCTAGATTAAATTTAATTATAGGATTTACCATTCTGAAACCTGAAATGGCCAACCCAGAGGCGGTAAAACAAATGTCCACGAAACCTAATACTTGAAAAGCAATGAATTTGGAAATTTGAATAGGGGGGAAAACTCAAGCTTGTAACTAACCTAGTTAGGATAGAGCTCGATCCTGAACTAGTTAGGATCAACTTCAATTCTGACCCTGTGGGCCCAAATCTAGCCAAAATTAGGACAGGAGGTCCCGGGGATGCCCGAAGACCTAGAAATGATACTAGAAAGGGATAGAATGCCAAAGATAGGCATAAAATCCTATGATGACTATTATGAAGGCTAGGAGGACCTATTTCTAAGTCCTACCTAGAAAAAAGAGCCATGGAAGAGGGAAATTAAGGAGAATCCTTGGGATCCTAACCCTAATTTCACCTAGAATGAAGCAGAAAAGTGGAAAGTGGGGAGAAAGATAGATCAAAGCAAAGATCAATTCAAGGCATTCAATATGACCCCAAACCACTTACTTGAAGGGATAAACACTCTTAACATGAAAGTGCTTTCATTTTAAGATGATACATTAAGCCCCCACTTTAGCAAGAGTATGGACTCGATGCAAACTCTTGGTAAAGGAGAAGAAAGAGAAGGTCCAAGTGGATTCAAAATGAGATAGAATGACACTTAGTTAGGGACACTAGCCCCTAGGCTAAGGATTCTAACTCAACATACATGTACGAGGGTGTGAAAAACAAAAGGACACAAAGAGGGGTTAGTAATAACACAAACCCAAATCAACTAGCACAAGAAACCTTGCTAAAAAGCATTTCTTATACTAACATCATATTTGGAAAGCTATCATAAAAGCATAAATGTTTACATAAGAAAGACAAGAACAACACTATAAATAACATAGCTTCATGATCTAGTCTTAATAGCATGAAAGTGAAAAGAGAGGAAGGGAAAAGAGTGATTACCTCACCTAGTAAGATGCCCACCTTACCATGAATCACCCTGGAGGGAGAGCCCAATAGGTTCACCCGTAATCTATGCTTGTAATTATAATGCATCTTTTGATAGCTTTTTGAATACCCATAGATCTACCTTCTTGTTGTTAGGATTGAATGAAAAGTATTTTGGCAGTCATTCTGTAGTAGTTGTTGTTGCATTCATGACTTGGATTGTCATTGATGTCAACACAATGATATTCTGGATATTAGCAGGAAAGTAGGTACAGTTTTGTTTTGTGCACATGTTGTATTGTAGATTGGATTTTTCATAGTTGATGGTATGTTCTTTGGTGTGTTATTAACCTATGGTTAACAGTGCAAAAAGAAATTCATTCATTTGTGAGAGTTATGAGCATTTTGGTGAAAGTAGTGTTTAGACAGTGTTTCTATGAAGTGATGTTTGGAAATCAGAGGATATCTCTTAGCTAGGATGGAATCTAATTTTGTACAGTTAAAGGGATGTTGGAGACTCATTAATGATGACATGGTTCATAGTGCAAACTTTGAGGATATGTTTGGAGAAAGTTACAGTATCTGGAAGCCGACAGTTTTATGTGAATTATGTGTAGCGTGTAGAATTTATTATTTTGTAATTGAGGACTGACTCATTTGTAATTATTTGAGTTTGGTATATAAGAAGGAATTTTTTCCTTGTTGTAATGTGTACTATGAATATTGTGATGCAAATATATGCATGAAGTGAAGAAAAGAGCTAATTCAGTGATGAAGGAAGACTTGTGAGTATAGAGATCTGGAATTGTGATCTTGTGTAGCAGAGAGTGTAGTTTTGGCACAGTGTCAAGGAGGTAATATATTTCATATTATTCTATTGAATAATTCTAAGATCTTTTGGATGGTGGGTTCAGAGATCTTGCATTGGAGCTGTTTGGGCAGTGGGTCCTTCTGTCTTCCATAAACTCTTAACCGGGTTAGAATCTTTTAACAGGGATTCAAAATCTCCTAATAGGGATTTATATGTACTGAATGTATTTCATAAGAATCCTAATAGGGTCCATCCTCTAACAAGAAAATTTCATATTAGTGCATCATTTTGTGGGCATCATTCCCACCGGGGTTTACTCTTTTCAAGAGGTTCCCTAGTCAACATATCTTGTGTTATTATGCAATTGTGTATGATTATCTTTCTATGGTTGATCATTACATTGATTACATTGTTTAAATTAGTTGAATGGATAAATTATCTGATAACTGATTCACCCCCCTGCCTCTCAGTTATCTTGGGGATCTTTACTTTCTAACACTTGTATCACTATGAATATGAAATGCATGTCTCCTTAGGATTTAGCAACTTATGTACATTACCTTCAGAAGATTTAGCATATAAATGCATGTCTTTTCAGGATTTAGCAACTTATGTGCATTACCTTCCAAGATTTAGCATATTTAAAAAATTGGAAATGCGTGTCCTTTCAGGGTTTAGCAACTTATGTGCGTTACCTTCTAGAATTTAGCATATTGAAAAAAATTTGAAAAATGCGTGTCTCCTCAGGATTTAGAAACTTATGTGTGTTACCATCAGAAGATTTAGCATATAGATGCATGTCATTTTAGGATTTAGCAACTTATGTGCATTACCTTCCAAGATTTAGCATAAAAAACTATAGTACAAGGGAGGCCCTATATATGCCCCCCTCCTTAATATGGAAAAAACATACTATTTTGACATGTGAAGGAAAGAAAAGAATTAAGGATAAAGCCTTCTTCAACATCAAGAAAATATGTATAGACAACACTGAATCCAAGCCAAGAAGGTCATAGCTCCTATGAGGCCATGGAAGGGATGAATGTAAAGAGATATCATGCAAGAAGTGAAAAGAAAGTAACCCTTATAAGGGATAGCACACTGTTTAGTTTCCAAGGTGAGAGATATATCAACCATGGAAACCCAATGTCAAACAATCAAAATAGGTTGTGATCAAGGAAAAATATCCTCAATGCAAACCAAAATTTTCATGTATGATTGGATATCACATAATAGATAAATACTGCTTACCCAAGGAAAGAGGTGAGTCCCAAAAAGAAAGAAGGAGATAGCATCCTTGCCCCTCAAGTGTAGGAACAAAGATGGAAGAGGATACTTACTTTACAATGCAAGGAGATATCCTATTTACAACAATGTAGACCATATCCTTAGTGAGGGATATTGACCCCTACATCCAAGAATATAGATAATCATGAAGAGGATATGTCACTCATGGAAAAGGATCCTCAAAGAAAGAGATCTTATCAACAAGACCCCCACCAAAGAGGAATGTTGTAGATAAAATATCAACTTTCAAAAAGGAGGGAACAAAGATTCAATCATCAAGCCCCCTGCAATCAGGAGGAAGAGAAATCTTTGAAATGAGGGAAACAACTCTAACACAAAAGCAAGGGTGAGAGTTTATAAAGAACATAATTTGCAAAATAGAGAAGAAGTGATGACCTAGGACAACAAATTCTCATATAAGAAGGTTATATGTAGTCAAAACATCTATCAATATGTTGAAATAATATTGCAATATAAACAAATACCACTAAGTTAGGGGAAAGCAACTCCCTAGACAAAGAGAAAGAAAGAGGTACCTTGCCTCCCTGAGATAAGGACAAGTGATACCTTTGCAAAAAAAAAAGTTTTTAGAAAATATATCTTGAAAAGAAAAGAGAGTCTATGGATGATTAAAAACATAATGCAAAGTCATAGAAAAAATAGGAGAGAAAGAATACCAATTAAGCTCAAGGCATAATATATATACTAAAATCCTAATGGATCCTAGGAGACTGGATGAAGATACACCTCTTGTCCCCCAGTCATGAGACAAGAGGGGAAAAACATTTACATTATATCTAAAGGAGGGGAATCCCCTATATCAAAATTATGAAGGAATTGTAAAACTACATGAGAGTGACATATAATTCCTAAAGAAACTCTTTCTCTAACATATAACTTGAAATGTTTACAATCAACAAGTAAATGTTTGTTGCTATAATGAAAAGGACATTTGTATTTGTATAAATCATCGATCGGCATAGGTCTAAAGATTTCTTTCTTGTAATTCACTAGCTCAACATATACCTTCTTAGCCACTTCTTGACAAGTATTAATGTTATCTAGGATAGGTGTAGAGAAAAGAATGTGAAGAGGAGGATGATGTTTAGCATCACCTACCTTAACTTGAGACTTCAAAGAACCAACACCATACATATCCAATTTAGGGGGTATATGAACTGGAAACCTAATACCATGCTCATTAACTCCAAGCCCTAAACCTTTATAACCTTTTTTAGTCACCATATTATATCCAGTAGTGTAAATATTATGTAAAGCTTCTACAAGAGGTGATTGTTTATCATGTTCATGAGTAAAGGTTGCATAAGGTGGAATAATAGGTTTGGAAGAAGTTTCTTTACCCTTTCCTTTAATATCATCATAAATTAGAGGAGAAGGTAAATCAAAGAAATCTTGCACATCCACATCCTGAACTATAGCTTGAATCCCATCATAAGTACTGGCAGAGTGAGGATTAATAGATGGAGAATTAGGTATTGGAATAGGAAGATTAGGATTAGGATTGATAGGAATAGGATTAGGATTAGGAAGATTAGGATTACGATTGACAAGATTAGGATTAATAGCAGATGGTGTATCATCTACCAAATTTTTCACATAATCCAAAATATTAATAAGGCTACCACATAAATCTTTAATGAAGGTTTTGAATGTAGGTAGACTAGTGTCGATCAACTTCACAAAAGCATAGGAAAGAGCAAAGTGAAGGGTCATCAACATAATGAAGTGAATGATACTCTCATAAAAATCATAGGTATTATAAAAAGATGCTAAAAGAAGAGTAATAAAGAACATAACCATGCACCAAAACATCTTAACAATCTCCATAGTAAAATGTAATGCAAGAAACATTTTTGGATTTTATTGATTATATAGATTATTTTTTGTATTTTTGAATTTTTAAAATGCAAGAGCATAAAACTATATCTAATCTAAATGCAATAAAGGATCTAAAATCTAACACAATAGGGCATCTAATTCCACAAAAGAAAAGGAGAGTGAGCTAGTTGGGTTCACCAAAATGAATAGTGAAGGTGAACACACACACACAATAACACAAAGGGAAATCTAACACCAAAAAGAAAGAGAGTAAGCTAGTCAGGTTCACCAAAATGAATACATGTAAAATGGCATCACCACTATTCAAATGTAAAGATGGATAGATGTGTGGGGGAAAGATGAGATCTATTCCCAAATCCAAATTCCCAAAGGAGAGATACAATTTGATCAACCAAAAGGTTAATGCACAATCGAATCAATCTATAAAGAATATGAAGGAGAGAGAAAATCCAATATTTCTCTATGGGAGAATTGAAGTGTTTGGAATTTGAAATAATTGAAATAAAAATACTAACCTCAAATTAGGGAAGATTTGGAAAATGCCAATTTCTGATGTCTGTGTATACTTTCGAGCAATTCTGCAACCTGTTCTGCACGGGAAATGCCAAGATGAAGAAAACCCAGAAATATTTTTCTAAGATGAGCTCAGGTCGACTTTGACCCTCATAGAAGGTCAAAGGCTAGATTCTTTATTTGAAGGTTGATTCTGACTTTGTTCATAGATCCCAAATTTTTTTTGAAAAGGGTATCCAAATCCATTCTTAGATCCAAAATTTTGCATCTGTACCTAAAAAAAAGAGAGAGTTTTTGTTGTTTGTTTGAGGGGTTTGCCTTGGTCAAACCCTGGTTTGGAATCAACCTTAAAATTGAAATTAAAATAGGAATGCTAGGAAGTAGTAGAAATGGATCTAATAATGAAGCTATGCAATTCAATAGATATGTAATTGTATTTTGAATGTAAACAAGTATATTGATATGAAATCTTGAACATAACAATGGCAAATGTAAATCAAAACCATGAAAGTAAATACAAAACCTACATGCTTGTATGCTTGGAATCCACCTTGATAGAAGAATGAATGGATCCAGAAGATGAACAAAGGATCTTGAAGGAAGATCACACCATCATGATGGCTATATCTAGGGTTTGAATGATGAATCTTGAATGCTTGAACCAAATCCCTTCAATGGCTTGAATACTTGAATCCTTGATCTTCAATGGAGAACTTGGATGGAGAAGAAGACTTGAATGGATGATTGGATTCTTTCTTGATCACCTTGCTTGATAGTTCTTGAGCATGAAAAATTGATTGAGAGAGATGTTCTCACAAAACTTGATTGAGAAAATGAGAGAGGAAGGCCTCCTTTTATAGTGAACTAGGGCACAATCCTCTAGAGGGGCCACCTTGGAGAATAAAATCTCAATTAGGTCCTAAAATTTAGAAAATATACCTAGATTAAATGAAATTAGAGGATTTTCCATTCTGAAAGCTAAAATGGTGAACCTGGAGGTGGGAAAATAAATATCCCCGAAACCCGATACCCAGAAATCAAGGAATTTGGAATTTTCAATAGGGGGGAAAAATCAAGCTTGTAACTAACCTAGTCAGGATCAAGCTTAATTTTGACCTAGTCAAGATCGAGCTCAATCCTAACCTAGTCAGGATCAACTCCAAATTTGACCCTATGGGCCCAGACCTAGCTAGAATTAGGACAGGAGGTCGCGAGGATGCCCGGAGACCTAGAAATGGTACTAGAAAGGGATAGAATGCTAGAGATAGCTATAAAATCCTATGATGACTATGATGAATGCTAGGAGGACCTATTTCTAAGTATTACATAGAAAATAGAGCCATGGAAGAGGGAAATTAAGGAGAATCCTTGAGATCCTAACCCTAATTTCACCTAGAATGAAGCAGAAAAGAAGTAGAAAGTGGGGATAAAGCCAGATCAAAGAAAAGATCAATTCAAGGTGTCTGGTATGGCCCCAAACCAATTACTTGGAGGGATAAATGCTCTTAAGATGGAAGTGCTTCCATTTTAAGATGATACACTTCCATCAACCAAAATAGTATATTTATGCAATCTCCCATCATATATAGCATGTATATCATATTGCCAAGGTCTACCCAACAAAATATGACAACAATCCATAGGCATGATATCACATAACACCTTATCATAGTACTTTCCAATTTTAAAATTCACATAACATTGTTCACTTACCAAGAGTGTATGCTCATCTTTGATCCATGAAATCTGATAGGGCTTCAGATGTTCCAACCTTTTCAACTGTAACTTCACAACCATTTGCTCAGATGCCATATTTTTCGAGCTACCACTATTAATTATTAACTTCCAAAATTTTTTAGAAACTCATTTGGTCTTGAACAAAATTTTCCTTACCGAATCTTCCTTTTTACCTTCATTCCACAGTGCTCTCCTTACCATCAAGTTATTTTCTTTCTCAGGTACATTTGGTGACTCTTCTCACACCAAACAATTTCTACTACTATCAACCTTCTTAGTTGCATGTGTACACTCAAATGATCTATGTCCTTCTCCACAATTGTAGCAAGTTCCTCAAAAACCACCTATTTTATAACCACCTTGGTAGTTACTACCTCTACCTTTATATGAACTTTCACCTTTCCACTCGGTCTTACCTTTATCTAGAGTTGTCTTTTTAGGTTTAGATCTACTATTTTCACCATGAGATCTACCTCTTCCTCTAGGGAATCTACCACCTCTACTTCTTTGTCTTTGCTCATGTCTCTTGTTAAATTTCTCCTCAGCTTTCAATGCAAATTGATAAGCCTTTTCAATGTTCTCAAATTTGACCAAAATAATTTCTTCTTGGATGGAAACTCTCAAACCATTCAAGTATCTAGAAATTCTTTCCACATCATCTTCATCATGTTTAGATCTAATATCTAATCTATATAATTCCTCAGTATATTCCTTTATCGAGCTATCTTTTTGCCTCAAACTTTGCATTCATCTAACTAGGTCAATCTGATAATCATAGGGTAAGAACTTTCCTTTCAACTTATTCACCATTTTATTCCATACCTTAATTTTTTCTTTTACTTTCCTCTTTTGGTCCAACTATATATGTTCCCATCACAGGGATGCATGAATCTTCAACTTTGTGCTTGCAATTTTCACCTTCTTTTCCTCAGGTACATTTTCATATTCAAAGTACTTTTCCATCTCAGTGATCCAATCCACCAATTCATCAGAATGCAATTTCCCATTATACTCAGGAGAATTAAAGTGTGGTGTAGACTTTAGACTTGTCAAAGCCTTCAAGAATATTTCCTCACCTTGATCTATCATAGGTGTAGATTCTACATCACCTTGTTCTACCTCAATTTCATCATCACTAACATCTTCAAGATGTCTTCCTCTTCTTTGGGCTATTTCAATAGCTTCTAATCTAGAAAAAAATTGTCTCAACATGTCTGCCAATCCTGGATCCCTATCTCACCTCCCACAAACCATCTTGAAACCCTCTGCAATTCAAGGGCAGATCACAATCTGCTACCCCACAAAAATTTAACTAGGGTTTGACAAGAGGGAACCCTCAAACCTAGATTCTTTTAGAAATAGGGAATACTGAGAGGGGGGGTGAATCAGTATTCTACAAACTTTTACTTTTTCCCAATTATGGATATAACAGATTAACTTAATGCTTGCAAAATAAATTAAACTAAATAGCATGCATAGCAATAAAAAAATGAACTCATAACATATTATTTTTTCTCGAGGAAACCCTAGCCAAGGGAAAACCCCAGTGGGAATGATACCCACAAAGATCCACTAATCAAAAGTATCCTGTTAAGGATGTTGTCTCTATTAGGAGCCTATTACATACATATAGTGTCTTAGTCCTGATTAAGGGACTCTAGGCCTTGTTAGAAGCCTCAACCCTGCTAAGAGTTGGTAGTACAAAATAGAAATGATTACAAGATGAGTGCATTGCCTAAACAAGTAATGTACAATGATTTTTTATTACAAAAAGGGCAAGGTGTATAACCTTTTACTGCTTCTCTTGCATGTAAAAATTTTTCTTGGTTGACTTTCACAATTTCCAACTTCGCATCAATATCTTTTGCATACATATATCACTCTACTATCTTTGCATTACATATGTCTTACGTTTATACAAGTTATTAATAATAATTAGTTTTAATGTTGGCTTTGCAAAATATAAAGAACTTCACAAAAATACATATTAACTCATTCTACCCAAGGGTTAACATCTAGGATGTTGTCCCTTTATGTGATTAAGTTATTATTTTGATAAACAAAATAATCCCTTAACTATTTTACTTATTATATCTTCTTTCTTTGTCCAGTCATCTTCAACTCTATCTCTGTTCATACTACAATAAATTCTTCTATACATGTTGTATAGACTTGCGTTCTCAGGTGAGTCTTGAAATATACATCATAGTATCCATGTTCAAGTGTGCAAGCACTGAACTTACTTCTATCAACATCGCCAATCAAAATTATCTTTGGTTATATTGGGAAAATGTTGCTTACACTTAGACAATTTTATTCTGCTCTTTGTCATAACTGCTTACTATCATATGCAGTCTTCATATAGATCATATATTCTTATAATGACAACAAATAGATATCTAACTCAGCCAAATTTTCAACAATCTCCCCCTTTGTCATTGGTGGCAACATATGAGAAATTGGCTAAGTTAAATACAAAAATTCAAATTTATGGCCATCACAAAAATATATCTTCACTGTCCTTATATCTCCAAATATCTTATATATCATCTATACTCCCCCTAGGAATATGCTCCATATTATATATCTATATCATATCATATTCAATTTTCTACTCTCACTTCCCCTTTGACAACAATGACAAAAAGGGTGCCAAAAGTGTGTACTAAAAAGTTTACCCCTGATTCAAGTTTGCAAAGCTGGTAGGCTTGCAACACAATTTGCAAAATTTACTTTGATGTTCTCTATCTCCTTCTCCCATGCCTTCTTAATGGTGTTTGAAACACTAAGTAGTGCACATAAACCATAAGATGCGATCTCACATGCATGAAGGTTTTCAAAGTTGAATTTCTCATAAGATGTGTTGGATGAAAGATAGTCTTCCAATTGTCCTTCAATGATGTTTATCTTAACTGAAATGTGCTCTCTTAGAAGAGTGAATCTTCTCAATTTCCTTTCTCTTTCATCACTAAGAATTCTTATATCATCATTCAATTTACTGATTCTCTTTTCAAAATATAATATCTTTTCATTTGGGCTACATAAATGATCTACCTCTATTTGAATTTCTACCTCTTATGCTCTTATCTTCTCAGTTACTTTTGATACATGATTTTTTGTTTTTGTACACTGAATATAGAAAGCTTTTCCTCTATCCAAATTTCTTCTTAAGTCCTTGATACACACATCCAAATTATTAATATCATTTCTGATATTCTAACATATATCATCAAATATTTTAGCCTCATAGGCTACCTGAGCCTTTACTGTAGCTATGTTTGACAAGTTAGTGAATTCATTGTCAAATGCCTTCATAACTTCTTTAGCTTTTACTTGTGGATCTGCCTCTCTTATTTGACTGGTCACAACACTTTGCAACTTCTTTGTCACTTCTAGTAATGATCCTTCAAGGATTTTTACCTTCTTGTTTTTACCAATAATTTTATTTAGGGATGAGATCAGCTCCATTTGATCATCATCATCAACTTCTTTCCCAAAATTAGAAAAAATGGATTCTATCTGTGGTTTCTTTGTTGCAATCTCAAGGGTAGGACTGATTTCTACTTTAATTTGTGCTCCTTTCTATCCTTCAACCTCTATATTTACTTGAATCTCTACTTGTTTTTCTTCTTCTTTCCTTGTTTCCTTCCTTGGTTCCTCAACTGATTTGTCCTATTCCTCCAAAGCTGAATTGTCAACAATGTTCTCAAGGTTGCTAAATAGATTGTCATCACTATCCAATATAATATTTGTTCCTTCTAAATTCATTGTTTCATCTTCAATGTTGATTGATGGTGGTGGAGAGGGACTTTTCTGGTGCTCAGCTTCCAAATCTTGATCTACTGCACTTGAGTGCTTACCAACACCTGTAGTCATTACCTTTATGACTACTTGTTCAGTTTCCTTATTAATTTCTTCACAATTTCCTCCCATTATCTGAATTGTTCTTCTTTTTGTTCTTAGATGAATACCAAGATCTTTCATGATTTCCTTGAAGTGGTCTTCATCTCTAATATCACAGAGCTTTCTCACAAAGTTTTCTCTAATCTTATTGTCTTCTTCAGCTGCTCTCTTCTTCATGTTTACTAATTTCTCAAAAAATTCATTAGGTATCTTCCCTTGAATAGTATCAAATTTCTTATATGCTAAGATCATGTGTCTGACAACTACATTCTCCAAGTTTAATCTTTCTGAAAAATTGCATAGCTCATAATATTTGTTCATCTTATAAAAGTCTCCATCATTAATAATTTGATCATTTACCTTTTCTATCTTTGGTTTCCATTTCTTCTTCTTGACTTCAGTATCTTCATCATCTTTAATTTCTGATACTTTCCTTTGTACTGGGGCAACTATTATTTTCTATCTTTTACCTGGTCCACTAGTCATTTCCTTTACTCTTTTACCTAGTGGAGTGGTGGAAGATCTTGTAGATTTTCTAGTTTCCTATTCCTTTTCAACTTTCTCCACTTTCACTACATTCTAAATATTTCTAGTCTGATCTGCAAATGATGATAGGGGTGGAACATACAAAACTTCTTTCTGTCTAATGTCTCTTATTGCTACCGTGGTTTTCTTTGCAATTAGGAATTCTTGTTCTGACATTCTTGTATCTTTAAGAATTTTCTTAATGGTGCTTTCCACTCTCTTCTTAGATAAATTTTCTTCTTTTATAGACTTTGCGGAGTTGAATTTCTCCTCAAAATTCCCAAATCTAGTGCTACTCACATTCAACTTGCTCTTAATCAATTTATTCACATACTCTTCTTCTTCAACTTCTGAAATTTCATATCCAAGAGGGTCTATGAATTCTACTCTAGGTTGAACTGATTTAATAAAGGTAAAGTCAGTGTCAACCATAAAGCATATTTAATCTTTGTACTTCTTAACTGTAGCCTATGGGATTCTTGATCTTTTCTTCATCAAGTTCTGAAATGATTTGATTACCAAGGTTACACTCTCATTAACCTTGTCTATAGGGTATCTCAGATACACCTTCTTGATTGTGTCCATGGTGGTTCTGTTATCATTCCAATCTTCTCAAATAGTGAATGGAAATCTTCTCATCAAATGGAAAAACATATATGTAATCAAGGATGAGAATCTATGTGAGTTTTTAGTCTTCTTAATCTTCTCAAGGTTCTCAAATAACTAAATTCTCAAAATTTCACACATATCCACTTGAACTTCATCAACACACATCAGATAGCCTACATGAATCATTCCAGTTGCCATGTCATCTTATCTAGAGTTAGCACAAAACTTGGATGTTAAGATCTTGCATAAGTATCTAACATCATCTTGTTGTATCTTGCTGACTACTATTCCTCTATCATTGTAGGATGACATAGTATTGGCTAGTACTATTTTCTTCACATTCTTCTCATTAAATGGTATAACTCCAAATTTTGACAAATCAGTTACTTCATGAATTAGCTCTATTGTTATATCAATTACTCTGTCATCTAACCAAAAATTCCCATTATGAATTCTTCTCAAAATGATTTTGGTGCATTCATCATCATCAAATTCATGTTGTAGTGAATACCTTACAATTTCATTTTCATTCAATTGTTCAAACTGTACTTTCAATGACATATCATGATTGTATAGTTTCTCATATTCCTTAGTAGAATCACTTTCATTGAGGGTTTCAAGTTTTCATCCCAAATAACCTTTAACATTTTCTAAATGCAAAACTCTGTCTGGTACAGACAATAATGCTAGTCTAGGGTCTTCTTCCAAGGGTTATACTAGTTCCCTTTCAACTCTAGGTCTAATAGTATCTCTTATGTTGTGAAATGAAACATCCATATATTTTGCAAATTCAATAACTGACTGATATATTTGCTCAGTAAAATACCTCAATTTCATGATTTAGGGCTTTTTGTAGATCCAACACGAAGTTGTAATGCCCACCCTAGCATCTTCCTATGTTAGACTGACATGACTATTGCTTTGACACTTTGGATTTTATGATGGACTATGATTATTATTTAGTTAGCATTTTATGAGACATTTGAGAATATATATTTGGTTACTGCAGTTTATTTGGAAATATTAAATGAGTTATAATTTAAGGATGAATGTCAAGAAATGAACTATCAGTAAAAGGTTTTACATTTATTTATGTTATGATGTTTATATTATGATCTAACCCTACTGACCCTATTATGGTTTGATATTCATGGGTTGATGTGAGTGTAGGATGAGGAGGGGCAGTCATAGTTACTCCTACGGGAAATCCACATGATGTCACACTCTCCCTCCTAGTTTTCCACTGTTTGTTTATATTTATATATTTGTATATGCATATCAGTTGGTGATGTGGGATGCAGGTACCAGGCATCATCTCCACCTGGCTACATAGGTCTAAGTGTTCCTTCAAAATCCTTGAACTGTTGATGTGTGGAGATTTAACCAAGTTACTCTTGAGGTTACCCATGGACCTAGAATTCTATTTAGGAAGTGATCCTAATTGGGAAGTAGAATGCAGTTTATCTTATGGACTTGATTTGATGTTGGTCTAAGTTTATGTTATGAGTTAGAATTAATTTTTTCTATATGTATAATAAATAATTATGTTATAATTGTTTTTATTTTATATAGGTATGTGTATATGTGGGTACACATGCATATATCCATGCTTATATAAATAATAGTAATTGTATGTTTTCATTAATTATGTTAATGATATGTTGTTTATAATAAGTAAATAGAGTGAGTTAAATAAAGTATATTTAATGAATGTATTAAATAAAAAAAGTAAAAATAATAATAATAAAAGGAAAATGTCCTTTGTAGTAAAATTGGCTATCTAGGAGGGAGTTGAACTCAAGACCTCCTAGAAGTTAGGCTACTTGTTTTCCAATTGTACTATGTGTTCTTCTTGAAAGGTATTTGTCTATTATTCTTGTTATGCTTTTATTTAAAAGATATTTAATTAAATTTATTAAAAACCTTGATTAAGTATTTTATGGGAAATTATTTGGTTGGCCCTCCAACCAACAATGGAAGTTGGAGAAGTTGCTTCCCATAAAGAAACTCCTCTAACCACATAGTTGGAGGATAAATAATTGAAGATTTTTGTGTGCGGGAGGATGTTAATTTTTGGAAGATTTGTTTTCTTTTGAGTTGTTTGTAATTCATTTCTTCAGAAATTTTTGGTGAAATTTTATGTGAGTTTGAGAGTCTCTAGTTGGTGAAGTCATTTGTGTGAGGATTGGTTGGAATTGATTGCCAGAGAAAGATTTCCAGAAGGATATTTACTCAAGAATTGAAGTTTCGCAGAGACTCTCTAGTCAAGGGAAGAGGATTCTCCATAGGACCCAACGTAGGGTCTAAATTGGGAAGAATCTCCATTATTCCTCTTGTTTATGAATGTGTTCTTTGTGCATTGTATTCTCTATGTAAATTTCCAAATAATTATGTTATACATATATATGTTGTACCTACATTAGAGATTTGGAGTTCAGGATTATGTTTAACTATTTCTCCATGTTGTATGTATATGAATATTTCCACATTTGTAAGAGGCTGTAGGGTCCTTAAAATTCTCCTTGTATCTCCTTTCTTATCCAGAATGTTCATGAGTTCTACGAGGCTTTACAACTTTTGTTTCAACCCTACAGTTTTATATCTATTTTTGCACCACCTTTCTTTGTCCAGATCTAGAATAGATTTGTTAGATAGATAGGATGGATTGATGGGTCATTTTTGAAGGGAAACTAGGAGATCTCAAATGGGTCATGCCTAGATTAGGCAACCATACTCCCCATAATGCCTAGTTTTACCTGTAAGTCAGAGTTGGCAGTCCTATTTCGTAGTTCTTGTCAGTTTAGTATTGACCGAGAAAGGTCGTTTAGTATTAACCGAGAAAGGTCAGTTTAGTAGTAACTAAGCAAGGTCACTTTAGTGTTAACCAACCAAAGCTATGAAAACTAACCATACCAATGTCAACCGACCAAACTAGTGTCAACTGACTAGACTGTATCAACTGAGTAGATTAGTGTTAACCGAGGAAAATAGGATTTATACAAGTATAACTTTTAATTTCTTATATTTTAATTTATACTTGTATAAAGGAATTACGTACATTCTGAGATGATTGGGATAGGTTTTAGTTTCATAGGAGTTAAGATGCAACTTCTAATTTTGAGATTTCTTAAAAATTCAGACTTTGCCAAATTTCAGGCACGTGAGATTTCCCTAGACTTTTGAAATAAGATATGGAATGTTGTGTAAATGCATGTGGGAAGTTTTATGTCATATCTTATAAATTTCTATACTTGGTTTTGATTATAATATTTTTTTCATACTTGGTGTTTTTTTGGTAGAATCCATAATGTAAGGTCAAGACTTGTTCGAGTGGCCTGAGTGCACCAGAGGGCTCCCTAGACCTATGAGATGGATCTTTTGAGAGTACTTGATGTTTTCATGGATTGTGTGTGTGTGGGTAGGGTACTAGGTACCATAGGTGAGTGGCTCATCATAGGTGTTGGAACCCTAAAGTGGTTACCAAATGATCCTATGGGTGGGTATTTAAAAGTGATAACCTATTAATGAATCTGGGAAAGGGGGGAAATAGAAGATAATGAAAGAAAACATGTTAATGGCCACATAGTCCTATTGGAGTACTAGGACCATGGGTAACTACCAGGGTTGATCCCTATTCATAAAGGGGGGACCGAGGTTACATGGTTGCTAGGGTGGATCCCAATACATAGGTTGTGTGATGACACTCACTTAGGTGGTATCCTAGAACCTTGACCTCTATGTTATAGTGTGATGATATTTTATGTTCTTTATGAATCTTGGATTTCTTTATCTTTTGAGCCTTAGATTGCTTAGGGCCTTGTGAGTATCTTGGTTATATCTCCTAGCACAGGGGGTGGAACTTCACCAGTTTCACATGGTTGGGTGACAAAAATCTTTTGAGGTCCTGTTCATGGTTTGTGACTTGGATGCATTCAAATTTATGTATTGATGTAGATATTTGTATTTTGTATTATGTATTTTTGAAAGGAAAGATGAAAAGATATGTTGTAATGCATTTGGGACATTCATGTACCTCTTATTATGAGATCTATTATCATAAAGATGTAATTGAAAAGAAAAGCAATGTAATTGGGATTGATAGCTCTAGGCTTTGTTTCAAGGGTTGTTATTTGAAAGATCAAAGTTGGAAATATATTATGTCATGTTGAAATTATCTTTTTTATCTCTCCTATGTTGCAATAAAAGAAATTTTTTATTATGCTAAGGTTAAGATGTAATTTGTAAGGAATAGTATTCATGTGTAGGAAGGAGAAATGAAATTAGTATCTGAAGTAAGAAATATAATTGTAAATGAAATGTTATTTTCTTACCCTATCTCTTAAAGTTCTAAAATGTGAGAGTAAAGAAAGGAAATGAAATTCCAATTTGGATAAGTAATGTAAATGAATTCATTAAGGGAACCTTAAGGAATGTAAATGTAAAGTAGTAGTGATGTAATGTTAGGAAAAAAAATTGTTAGTTTGTATTTTTGGTCATAAGACCTGATTCCTTATGGGTTCCCTAGTAGGGACATTACATTTGGTATTAGAGCCCTGGTTTCTACACTGGGAGCTCATGGTCTACTTACATTTGAAACTCAAAAATTTTCAACACATTGAATGCTACTTCTAAACTTGCATGTAAAACTAATATTGCACCACTCTCATAGGATGCCTCCTGTTACTTATGGAAGAGCTAAGGATAGAGCTCAAGAGTCTTCCTCTAGATCTCACCCAGAGAGTTCCCATGGGGAACATGAGGGAGAAAAAAATTAAGATAACCATATGAATGAGAGTCAGAGTAATGACTCAGAAGGAACCCAACTTAGACAACTTATGCAACAACTTCTGCATAGACTTGACAACCTTGAAAATAGAGTGAATGTCGAAGAAGGAAACCAAGCTCAACATCAAGATAGGGAAAGAGAGAGAAGCCCTAGGAAAAGGCAAGTTAGGCAAGAATCTAAAGATAGGGATACCGCTCACATGAGGGACTTTCTCAAATTCAAGGTACCCCTCTTCTATGGCAATGAAGGTGGATCTATAGTAGAAACCTAGTTGTTTGACCTTGAGAGGTTTTTTTCTATGCACCCTTTTAGTAGCAACATCAAGGCCAGATGTGCTATTATGAATTTGAGGAAGTTTTCATCTACATGGTGGCATATGGAAGAAGACAAGCTTCAAGTCACCATCAACACTATTTCATGGGAATTTTTCCTAGAAAACTTTAGGATTAGTTCATGTCTGATTAGTGGAGGCAGGGAAGGGTGAATAATTCCACCACCTCAAGAAAGCCAACATGTCAGTGGAAGAGTACAAAAGAAAGTTCTATGAACTTAAGCCTTTCTCAAGATTTAGAGATGATGGAACCATACTTGTCCAAAATTTCATCAAAGGTCTGAATGACTGAATATCAGGAGAGGTAGCAGTCTTAGAACTCTAGAATCTCCAAGATGCCATCACTAAGGCATACCTTGTCAAAAGAAAGGTCAAAGGAAGAGGTGGCTATGCTAGTGGCCAAACATTCAATGCTAGATTAGGTTCTAAGGGGAACTTTGATCAAGGAAACTCCAACTCTAAGAACCAACAATCATCTTTCAAAGGTGGACAAAACTTCCCTAAGAAAAAGTTTTAGAATAATAACAAAAATAATGGTAAGTTTAAATAACCCCAGAACTAAGGGAATTATCAGACTCAACAAAGGTTTCCTCCTCCATAATCTGAGAATTCTCAAAATTTCAACAGAGGAGGTTATCAACAGTCTAGCGCACCTCCTGTAAAGAACTTGGGAAGAAATACTGGGTGTTATTCTTGTGGACAACAAGGACATATTGTAGTTTGTTTCCCTCAATGCATAAATCTCACTAATCAAAATCTTGCAGTTTTAGAACCAATAGTAGGAGATGCCAGTCAGTCTCACAGGGTGTTCACCATAGTGGAACTCAGACCAGCGAATCACCAAAACATTATCATAGAAACTTCAGGTTTGTTAAAGGGTAAAACTATTTCTATTCTCTTTGACTCAGGAGCAACCAACTGCTTCATATCTTCTTCTTTGATAGAAAAGTGTGGGCTAGTGCTAGTAGGGAAAGGATTTAAGTGGTAGGTAGAGCTAGCATCAGGGGCTAAAATGACCAAAAATTTGTATGTTCAAGGTTGCAACTTGGGATTAGGACCTTTTTCTACCAATGTTGATCTTAGAATTATTCCTCTTGGATCGTATGGGGTTGTCCTAGGAATGGATTGGTTGACACCACATGAAGCTAACATAGATTGTAGAAAAAAGCTCATTCATTGCTTGGATGATTTAGGTAAGCCCAACACAATTTTAGGAATTCAATGACCTATTTCACTTCAGATGATATCGGCTATGCAACTTAAGAAATGGATGAGGAAAGGATGCCAACTTCTTGCAGTCTCAGTTAACAATTTGACAAAAAAGGGAGATAGAGAAATTATACTCAAGCACCCTTTGCTTCAAGAGTTTGCAAATGTATATCCAACTGAGATTCCAAGAATGCCTCCCAAAAGGGATATTGATTTCTGCATAGAACTGGTGCCAGGAGCTAAGCCTATCTCTAAAGCTCCCTACTGCATGACTACTTAGGAGTTGAGTGAATTAAAAGTTCAATTAGAAGAACTCTTAGAAAAAGGATTTATCAGACCAAGTGTGGCACCTTGGGGAGCTCTGGTTATCTTTGTTAAAAAGAAGGATGGTTCACTATGGTTGTGCATTGACTATCATCAACTCAACAAAGTAACCATTAAGAATTGATACCCTTTGCCAAGAATTGATGACCTATTTGATCAGATGAAAGGAGAAAAGGTGTTTTCCAAGATTGATCTAAAGTCAGGTTATCATCAGTTAAGGATTCAGGAAGCTGACATTCATTGTACAACTTTTCATACTCAGTATGGACACTATGAATTTACCATAGTACCTTTTGGTCTCACAAATGCACCATCAGTATTCATTAGTCTTATGAATAGGGTATCCAGAACCTTCTTGGATAAATTTGTCATAATTTTCCTAGATGATATTTTGGTGTATTCTAAGATAGTGGAAGAACATAAGAAACATCATCAACAAGTGTTACAATGCCTTCGTGAGAATTAGTTATTTGCAAACTTGGAGAAGTGTGATTTCTTTCAAACTGAAGTTAAGTATCTTGGTCATGTTATCTTAGGAGAAGGTATAGTAGTTGATCCCACCAAGATACAAGCTATAGTTGAATGGCCAATCCCCACCAATGTCTCAAAGGTTCGTAGTTTCATGGGTTTAGCTAGATACTATAGATGCTTCATCCAAGGATTCTCTAGAATAGCTCACCCCATCACTTCCTTACAAAAGAAAGGGAAGAAGTTCATTTGGACTGAGAAATGTTTAGAATATTTTTAGCTCCTAAAGGATAAGTTGACCAGTACCCCAATTTTGGCAGTACCTGACCCCACTAAAAATTTTATAGTTTGTACTGATGCCCCCTTGGAAGGTATAGGGGCAGTATTGATGCAAGAGGGAAGAGTTATTTCTTATGAGTCTAGAAAGCTTAAGGACCATGAGCTTAACTATCCCACCCATGATTTGGAGTTAGCAGTTGTAGTTCATGCATTGAATCATTGGAGACACTTCTTATTGGGACATCGGTTTGAGTTACACACTAATCATCGAAGCCTTCAATACATATTTACTCAACCTGATCTCAATGCCAAGAAACATCAATGGATGGAGTTCCTATGTGAGTATGAATTTGAGGTTAGATATATCCAAGGTAAGGAAAATGTGGTGGCAGATGCTTTAAGCAGAAGAAAACATGAGATATCCATGCTCTCCCTTTCAACTGATTTGAGAGGTTAGATTTTGCAATCACTCTCTTCAGATACTTTGTATCAAGAAGTTAAGGCTGAACTTGATATAGGAAGGGCCTTAGAAGGAAGGCTCTTAGGGTATTCCTTAGAGTTAGATGGACTGCTAAGACATCAAGGAAAAATTTATGTTCCACTTTCAGGTGATCTTCAAAGAGTCATCATGGTGGAAGCACACCATGCTCCCTATTCAGCTCATCTAGGTGTTAAGAAGATGTATTTAGATCTAAGACAACTATATTTTTGGTCGGGCATGAAGAGGGATATAGCCAATTTTGTGGCTAGGTGTCTAGAATGTCAGAGGGTCAAGGCTAGGCATCATCACCCAATAGGTCTCCTTCAACCACATTTGATTCCTGAATGGAAATGGGATACAATATCTATGGATTTCATTGTGGGACTACCAGTCATGTATCAGAGACATGATGCTATCATTGTCATATTGGATAAGTTAACCAAGGTAGCACATTTCTCACCTATGAAGTCATCCTATCATACTACCTCAGTAGCCAGAGTCTTCATGAAGGATAGAGTCAGATTACATGGTGTTCCTAGAAAGGCTATCTCTGATAGAGATCAAGTATTCACTTTAGAGTTTTGGACCTCTTTGCAGCATGCTTTAGGAACTCAGCTGAATTTTAGTTCTACATACCACCCAGAGACCGATGGTCAGACATAGCAAGTTAATCAAGTTCTTGAGGACATGCTTAGGATGTATGTGATGGATAGACAAACCCATTGGGAAGATTACTTGTACCTAGTGGAGTTTTCCTACAATAATGGCTATCATAGTTCTTTGGGGATGTCACCATTTCAGGCTCTTTATGGTCATCCTTGTCATACCCCTCTGAGTTGGTATCGCTTAGAGGATAGAGTGTTACTTGGCCCTGAGATGTTACAAGATATGGAGAAAAAAGTTCCAAGACTCAGAGAACATCTTTTGATAGCACAGGATAGGCATAAGAAGTGTGTTGACACTCATAGGATTGATAGACAGTTCTCTGTTGGAGATAAGATGTTTTTGAGAGTCTGCCCACATAAGAGCCCTATCCATTATGGAAAAGGTTCTAAGTTGGCACCAAGATTTTTAGGTCCATTTGAGATCCTTGAGAGGATAGGACCGGTTTATTACCAACTCACCTTGCCACCCTACCTTGCACATGTGCATGATGTGTTTCACATATCCCTACTTAGATAGTATATTCCTAATTTGATTCATGTTTTGGATTGGAACACTTTATAGGTACAGGATGGGAAGCTGGCTTTGGAGCCAATACGTATACTCCAGTAGCGGACTTTGACAATCAGGGGTCATAGCATAGAGTAGGTAAGGGTCTAATCGGACCCCAGTGATGATACCTCTACTACTTGGGAGGATGCTAGTAGACTTAGATCTGCATTTCCATACTTATTTGTAGGCTTCCAGGAATAAGCCTACTCCTAGGGGGGAAGGATGTAATGCCCACCCTAGCATCTTCCTATGTTAGAGTGATAGGACTATTGCTTTGACACTTTGGATTTTATGATGGACTATGATTATTATTTAGTTAGCATTTTATGAGACATTTGAGCATATATATTTGGTTACTGCAGTTTATTTGAAAATATTAAATGAGTTATAATTTAAGGATGGATGGCTAGAAATAAATTATCAGTAAAAGGTTTTACATTTGTTTGTGTTATGATGTTTATATTATGATCTAACCCTACTAACCCTATTATGGTTTTATGTTCATGAGTTGATGTGAGTGTAGGATGAGGAGGGGTAGTCATAGTTACTCCTACAGGAGATCTACACAATGTCGTACTCTCCCTCCTTGTTTGCCACTGTCTATTTATATTTATATATTTGTATATGCATATCAGTTGGTGATGTAGGATGTAGGTACTAGGCATTGTCTCCACCTGGCTACATAGGATTAAGCATGCCTTCAAAATCCTCAAATGTTGATGTGTGGAGATTTAACCAAGTTACTCTCGAGGTTACCCATGGACCTAGAATTTTGTTTAGGAAGTGATCCTAGTTGGGAAGTAGAATGCAGTTTATGTTATGGACTTGATTTGATGTTGGTCTAAGTTTATGTTATGAGTTAGAATTAATCTATTTTATATGTATAATAAATAATTATGTTATAATTGTTTGTATTTTATATAGGTATGTGTGTTAGAAAGTAAAGACCACCAAGATAATTGAGAGGGGGGGATGAATCTGTTATCTGATAATTAAACCATTTATCAACATCAACTTCAATAGCAACTTCAATAGCTTTAAACCATATAATCAATGTAGTAACCAACCATAGAAGGATAATCATACACAATGACACAATAACACAAGATATGTTAACTAGGGAACCTCTTGATCAAAGAGTAAACCCCGATGGGAATGATGCTCACAAAATGATGCACTAATATGAAAGTTCCTTGTTAGAGGATGGACCCTATTAGGAGTCTTATGAAATAAATTCAATACATATGAATCTCTGTTAGGAGATTTTGAATCCCTATTAAAAGATTCTAACCCTGTTAGGAGTTATGGAAGACAGAAGGACCCACTGCCCAAACAACAAGATCTCTGAACTTACTATCCAATAGATCTTAAGATTATTCAATAGGATAATATGAAATATGTTACCTCCTTCACACTATGCCAAAACTGCATTCTCTACTACACAAGATCACATATTCAGATCTCTGTACTTCACAAGTCTTCCTTCATCATTGAATTAGCTCTTTTCTTCACTTCAAGCATACATTCGCATCACAACTTTCACAATCTCATATCAAAACTATTACAATCCCATCACAACAAGGAAAAAATTCCTTCCTTTATGTCACACTCAAATAATTACAAATGAGTCGGCATGTAAATACAAAATAATAATTTCAACACGCTACATCAAAATTACATAAAAACTGTCAGCTTCTAGATACAATAACTTTCCAATCATGTGACCTCAAAGTTTTCACTATGAACCATGTCACCACCAATGAGTCTCAAACTTCCCTTTAACTATGTAGAATCAGATTCCATCATGATTGGGATATATCCTCCGATTACCAATAACCGCTACACAAGAACGCTGCCAGAATACTGCTTCCACCAAAATGCTTATAAATTTCATGAATAAATGAATTTATTTTTGTGCTCTTAAACATAGGCTAATAACACACCAAAGAACATACAATCAATTGTGCATAACTCAATTTTCAATATAACATGTGTGCAAAACAAAATTGTGCCTACTTCTCTGCTAAACTCCAGAATAACACTATGTTGACATCAATGACAATCATAGTCATGAATGCAACAACCATTGCTACAAACTGACTACCAAAGGCTTCAAAATTCATTCCTAACAATCTCCCCCATTGGCATTGATGGCAACATAGATGAAAAACATCCAATGTTCCAAAAATCCAATCACTGCTACTCAACTGCTTTATTGCTCTTCATCAATCAAATCTTGCTTCATTTTCCTATTCAATCTCTCCAACAAATGTAGTTCCTAAATGTTTTTCATGATTCTCTCCCCCATTGACATCAGTGATAGAAATTCTATCACTATGTCAAACAATAGCTCAATGTCAAAAGACACTATTCAGAAAAATAATATTCACTAGAGTCCTCAATGACTCAGCTCAGATACACATACTCCCCCATAGAGGAAGTACCAACATCCAATCCAGAAAATAGATAGGGCCATATTACACTAGATGGATGCAACCAACTACATCATTACTCAAAAGTAGGTTGGGGCATAACCCCAAGCATACCTCTTAGATACTCAAATGTATCCTTAGACAAAGGCTTTGTAAATATATCTGTCATCTACTCCTTTGTGCTTATGTACTCCAGTCTAACTTCTTTCTCAAAAAATTTCTATCTTATAACATGATACTTGATCTCTATATGCTTTGTTTTAGAATGTAAAATAGGATTCTTAGACATACTAACTGTACTTGTATTGTCATAATGTATGACAATAGGTTCATCAAACTTGATTCCAATGTCCATCAGCATCTGTTTCATCCGAATTATCTGATTACAATTGTTTGCTGCTGCTACATATTCTACTTCTACTGTACTCTATGAGATACAATTTTGCTTTTTGCTCAACCAAGAAACTAATCTTCATCCAAGAAAAAAGGCTCCACCACTAGTGCTTTTCTTATCATTAATGCCGCCTCCCCAATTAGCATCAATATATGCACATAGGGTAAAATCATCAAAAGTTTCATACCACAATCCATAGTCCATTATGCCTCTAAGATATCTCAATATCCTCTTTACTACTACATAATGTGACTCTCTAGGTTCAGCTTGAAATCTTGCTACCATTCCAACTAAATGTTGTATATCTAGTCTAGTGTGTGTCAAGTACTACAATCCACCAATCATGGATCTATATTTCTTTTGCTCAACTGCTGGTGTCTCATCTTTACTAGATAGTTTATGTCCAGTAACCATAGGTGTTCCAATTGGTTTACAATTCTCCATACCAAATCTTTTCAACAAATCATTCAAGTACTTTGTCTGACTTATAAAGATTCCATCTTTGCTTTGTGTTATTTGTAATCCCAAAAAGTATTTCATTTCTCCAATCATACTTATTTCAAATTCTATCTTCATTTTATTAGCAAATTTGTCACTAGCTTCATCTTCTCCTCCAAAAATAATGTCATCAACAAAAATAACCAAAACTAAGAATCCATTCTCAATTTCTTTTGTATATAAGTTAATATTAGTTGTTCCTTTTGTAAATCCCAACTTTAACAAATACTTATCCAATCTAGCATACCAAGTTCTAGGTGCTTTCTTTAATCCATACAATGCTTTCTTTAGTTTACATACCATGTCTCCTTCTTGAGTCAAAGGAAAATCTTCAGGCTGCTCAATGTAGACTTCTTCTAATTCACCATTCAAAAATGCTGACTTCACATCCATTTGATACACTTTAAATTTCTTAAATGCTACATAAGCCAAAAACATTCTTACTGCTTCAAGTCTTGCCACAAGGGCAAAAGTCTCTTCATAGTCAATTCCTTCTTGCTATGAGTATCCCTTACATACCAATCTTGCTTTGTTTCTAATTACTTCTCCTTGTTCATTCATCTTGTTCCTTAATACCCATTTAGTTCCAATCACATTTTTGTCTACTCTGATTTGTACTTTGTTCATTGTATATACTGTTGTATTCACTGCTTCTCTCCAAAATGTCTTTTCCAAATCACCTTCAAACAACATAGGTCTAGCTGCTTTAGTCACTAATATGTTCCTTCTTTCTACAATACCATTTTGTTCAGGTGTTCTAGGGGCTGAAAACTATCTCTTAATACCATTTACTTCACAAAAAGTGTTAAACTCTTTAGATGTAAATTCTCCACCTTTATCAGATCTCAAACATTTAATCCTCATTCTTGATTCATTCTCAACTTGATTCTTCATGACCTTAAACTTATCAAATGCTTCAAATTTTTCTTTCAAAAATGCAATCCACATCATTCTTGTAAAATCATCAACAAGAATCATAAAATACCTTTCTCCATAGAATCATCTAGTCCTAGTAGGACCGCTCCAGTCTATACGAATAATCTCCAACTTCTCTATAGATGTGAACTTCTTGCTAGGAAATGAACTCCTTTTCTATTTACCCATCACACATTGCTTGCAAATCATGTTAGTAGGCTTCATAATCTTAGGTAAATCTCTTACTGCAAGTGTAGAACTTACTTTCACAATATTATCAAAGTTTATATGACAAAACCTTCTATGCCATAACCAACTATCATCAATCTTAGTCATCAAACATGTCATCTCAGTAGGGTTCAACTAAAATACATTACCTCTAGTTCCAAATCTAATTCCAATTAGATTTCCATCTTTATCCTTTATTACACAAGTTTTCTTAGCAAACCAAACTTGATATCCCTTATCCACTAACTGTCAAACACTCAAAATATTATGTTTCAATCCATAAACAAAGTAAACATCATCAATATTAGTCTTTCCATCAAGAGTAATAGATCCTATACCTTTAATCAAACAAGGTTCATTGTTACCAACTCTAACAACTCCTTCATCATAATTGTTAAAATTTATGAACTTTCCTTTATCACTAGTCATATGATGTGAACAACCACTATCTATAATCCAATCAGCTTTCTTTTCAACTTGGGAAACTAAGGCTTTTTCTTATTTAATATCAGATTCAAAATTTTCTTCCTTAATTGCTACAAATCCTATGTCATCAAAGTTATCATTATCATTGTCACTCAAATGTCTTTCAATTCCTACTTCAATTTCTTCATCATTTGCATAATAACATTCTTTAGATCTTCTAGACTTAAAATTGTTTCTATACTTCTTAACTCTCTTAGGACACATAGATGCAAAATGAATATATTCTTGACATGTCCAACATTTAAAGATTTTCTTACCATCTGGTTCTCTTTTCACAAGCAAGGCAATACCTTCTTCAATATTCTTATCTTCATTAGATTTGGATCTACTACTACTAGCATAATCTCCATTCACACTTTTACTTCTAGACAAAGTAGGTCTGATGCTAAGAGCATTGAATGTTGTCTCCACTCTAGGTAGTTCTCCTGATAATCTCAAATTCATCTCTGCTGCTTCCAATCTTCCAAGAAGAGTCTCTCTTGAAAAGTTTGGTGTACAAGGTATCACTTGTTCAATCATTTGTGTAGTATGCCTGAATACCAATGTCAATGTTCTCAAAATATTCCATATTACTTCATCCTTTGTCTTTTCACCTCCACAAGACTTTATTCTTGCAACAATTTCTGACATCCTACCAATATAGCTTCTAACAGATTCATCTTCCATCATTCTTATGTCTTCAAATGCACAAATCCAATTATGTAACCTAGCTTTCTTTGCATGTTGATCACCTTCAAAAGTAGAATGTAAAGCTTTCCAAATATCATAAGATCTAGTTAAACCTTTTACCTGGCTATATTCATTCTCTGAAAGTGCTAATAAAAGTGCTTCTCTTGCAAGTATGTTACACATGAATAGATCTACCTCATCTTTAGAACTTGTTTCAAGATTGTCTTCTTCAATTATAGTCCTTTCATTCTTTATAATCAACCAATAACCTAGTCCTAAACACAAGAGATGTGTCTTCATCTTTTCTTTCCAGCTGTCAAAATTTACTCCATCAAACTTAGGGCTTTCTTTCTCAAAATTTTCCATGGATCTCCTTAAGTTGTTAAACTTCTCTTTCAAGGACTTTCCACTTTGATACCAATTGTTAGAAAGTAAAGACCACCAAGATAACTGAGAGAGGGGGGGGGGGGGGGGGGTGAATCAGTTATCTAATAATTAAACCATTTATCAACATCAACTTCAATATCAAATTCAAAAGCTTTAAACCATATAATCAATGCAGTAACCAACCATAGAAGGATAATCATACACAATGACACAATAACACAAGATATGTTAACTAGGGAACCTCTTGATCAAAGAGTAAACCTCGGTTGGAATGATGCCGAAAAAATGATGCACTGATATGAAAGTTCCTTGTTAGAGGATGGACCCCATTAGGAGTCTTATGAAATACATTCAGTACATTGAATCTCTGTTAGGAGATTTTGAATCCCTATTAAAAGATTCTAACCCTATTAAGAGTTATGGAAGACAGAAGGACCCACTGCCCAAACAACAAGATCTCTGAACTCACTGTCCAAAAGATCTTAAGATTATTCAATAGAATAATATGAAATATGTTACCTCCTTCACACTATTCCAAAACCACACTCTCTTCTATACAAGATCACAAATTTAGATCTCTGTACTTCGCAAGTCTTCCTTCATCACTGAATTGGCTCTTCTCTTCACTTCATGCATACATTCACATCACAAATTTCACAATCTCATATCACAACTATTACAATCCCATCACAAAAAGGAAAACATTTCTTCCTTTATACTACACTCAAATAATTACAAATGAGTTGGAATGCAAATACAAAATAATAATTTCAACACACTACATCAAAATTACATAAAAACTTTGGCTTCTAGATACAATAACTTTCCAATCATGTGACCTCAAAGTTTGTGCTATGAACCACATCACCAAAAATGAGTCTCAAACTTCCCTTTAACTGCACAAAATCAGATTCCATCCTGATTAGGAGATATCCTTTGATTACCAAAAATCGCTACACAGGAACACTGCTAGAATACTGCTTCCACCAAAATGCTTATAACTTTCATGAATAAATGAATTTCTTTTTGCACTCTTAACCATAGGATAATAACACACCAAAGAACATACCATCAATTTCACATAACTCAATTTGCAATATAACATGTGCGCAAAAAAAAACTATGTCTACTTCTCTACTAAACTCCAGAATAACACTGTGTTGACATCAATGACAATCATAGTCATGAATGCAACAACCACTGCTATAGAATGACTATCAAAGGCTTTAGCATTCATTCCTAACAATGTCTATATGTGGGTACACATGCATATAAGCATGCTTACATAAATAATAATAATTGTATGTTTTCATTAATTGTGTTAATGATATGTTGTTTATAATAAGTAAATAGAGTGAGTTAAATAAAGTATATTTAATGAATGCATTAAATAAAAAAGTAAAAATAATAATAATAAAAGGAAAATTTCCTTTGTAGTAAAATTGGCTATCTAGGAGGGAGTTGAACTTGAGAACTCCTAGAAGTTAGGCTACTTGTTTTCATATTGTTCTATGTGTTCTTCTTGAAAGGTATTTATCTATTATTCTTGTTATGCTTTTATTTAAAAGATATTTTAATTAAATTTATTAAAAACCTTGATTAAGTCTTTTATGGGAAATTATTTGGTTGGCCCTCCAACCAACTATGGAAGTTGGAGAAGTTGCTTCCCATATAGCAACTCCTCCAACCACATAGCTATAGGATAAATAATTGAAGATTTTTGTGTGTGGGAGGATGTTAATTTTTGAAAGATTTGTTTTCTTTTGAGTTGTCTGTAATTGATTTCTCCAAAAAAATTTGGTGAAAGTTTATGTGAGTTTGAGAGTCTCTAGTTGGTGAAGTCATCTATGTGAGGATTTCTTGGAATTGATTGCTAGAGAAAGATTTCCAGAAGGATATGTACTCAAGGATTGAAGTTTTGTAGAGACTCTCTAGTCAAGGGAAGAGGATTCTCCGTAGGACCCAAGGTAGGGTCTAAACTAGGAAGAATCTTAATTCTTCCTCTTTGTTTATGAATGTGTTATCTATGCATTGTATTGTCTATGTAAATTTCAAAATGATTATGTTATACATATATATGTTGTGCTTGTATTAGTGATTTGGAGTTCAGGATTATGTTTAAATATTTCTCCATGTTGTATGTATATGAATCTTTCTACATTTGTAAGAGGTTGTAGGGTCCTTAGCATTCTCCTTGTATCTCCTTTCTTATCCAGAATGTCCATGAGTTCTACAAGGCTTTAGAACTTCTATTTCAACCCTACAGTTTCATGTCTATTTTTGCACCACCTTTCTTTGTCTAGATCTAGAAGAGTTTTGTTAGATAGATAGGATGGATTGATGGGCCATTTTTGAAGGGAAACTAGGAGATCTCAAATTGGTCATGCCCAAATTAGGCAACCATAGTCCCCATAATGCCCAGTTTTACCTGTAAGTTAGAGTTGATAGTTGTATTCTGTAGTTCCTGTTGGTTTAGTATTGACTGAGAAAGGTCGGTTTAGTATTAATCAAGCAACGTCGGTTTAGTAGTAACTGAGAAAGGTCAATTTAGTGTTAACCGACCAACCAGTGTTAACCAACCAAACTAGTGTCAACTGACCAAACCAGTGTCAATTGACCAAAGCTGTGTCAACCAATGAAACTAGTATCAACTGACTAGACTGTATCAACCAAGAAGATCAGTGTTAACCGAGGAAAACAAGATTTATACAAGTATAACTTTTAATTTCTTATATTTTAAGTTATACTTGTATAAAGGAACTAGGTACCTTTGAGGATGATTGGGATAGGTTTTAGTTTCATAGGAGTTAAGATGCAACTTCTAATTTTGAGATTTCTTAAAAATTTAGACTTAGCCAAATTTCAGGCACATGAGATTTCCCTAGACTTTTGAAATAAGCTATGGAATGTTGTGTAAATGCATGTGGGAAAGTTTATGTCATATATTATGAATTTCTATACTTGGTTTTGATTATAAGCTTTTGTTCATACTTGGTTTTTTTTTGGTAGAATCCATAATGTAAGGTTAGGACTTGTTCGGGTGGCCTGAGTGCACCGGAGGGCTCCCTAGACCTATGAGATGGATCTTTTGAAAGTACTTGATGTTTTCATGGCTTGTGTGTGTGGGTAGGGGAATAGGTACCCTAGGTGAGTGGCTCATCATAGGTGTTGGAACCCTAAAGTGGTTACCAAATGATCTTATGGGTGGGTAATTAAAAAGTGATAGCCTATTAATGAATCTGGGAAAGGGGGGAAATAAAAGATAATTAAAGAAAACATGTTAATGGCCACATAGTCCTATTGGAGTACCGGGACTATGGGTAACTACCAGGGTGGATCCCTATTCATAAAGTGGGGACCAGGGTTACATGGTTGCCAAGGTGGATCCCAATACACAGGTTGTGTGATGACACTCACTTAGGTGGTATCCTAGAACCTTGACCTCTATGTTATAGTGTGATGATATTTTATGTTCTTTTTGAATCTTGGATTTCTTTATCTTTTGAGCCTTAGATTGCATAGGGCCTTGTGAGTATCTTGGTTCTATCTCCTAGCACAGGGGGTGGAACTTCACCATTTCCATATGGTTCTGTGGCAAAAATCTTTTGAGGTCCTGTTCATGGTTCGTGACTTGGATGCATTCAAATTTATGTATTGATGTAGATATTTGTATTTTGTATTATGTATTTTTGAAAGGAAAGATGAAAAGATATGTTGTAATGCCTTTGGTCCATTCATGTACCTATTATTATGAGATCTATTATTAGAAAGATGTAATTGAAAAGAAAAGAAATATAATTGGGAGGGATAGTTCTAGGCTTTGTTTCAAGGGTTGTTATTTGAAAGATCAAAGTTGGAAATATATTATGTCATGTTGAAATTATCTTTTCTATCTCTCCTATGTTGTAATAAAAGAAAATGTTTATTATGCTAAGGTTAAGATGTAATTTGTAAGAAATAGTATTCATGTGTAGGAAGGAGAAATGAAATTATTATCTAAAGTAACAAATATAATTGTAAATGAAATGTTATTTTCTTACCCTATCTCTTAAAGTTCTAAAATGTGAAAGTAAAGAAAGGAAATGAAATTAAATTTGGATAAGTAATGTAAATGAATTCATTAAGGGAACCTTAAGGAATGTAAATGTAAAGTAGTAGTGATGTAATTTTAGGAAAAAAAATTGTTAGTTGCTATTTTTGGTCATAAGACCTGATTCCTTATGGGTTCCCTAGCGGGGACATTACAGAAGTTCTTTCACAAAATCTTGCAAACTTCTTTCAATCACTACTGTATTGATCTCCTTATAACTTGTAGTCTCTCCAATTATCAAATAATACTGACCATAAGATTTTAGCCTTTCAATCTTACAAGATTTTGACATCGCATTCAATTCTTTTGCTGCTTCTTTCCAAAAAAATTTTCCTACTATGCTCCAAAACTTCAAACTTCTTGCGAACTCACATAACTTCATATTAGCTCATGCACTCTTAACCATAGCATCATTACATCACATACTACCTTACATTAACTATGCAAGACTCAATTCATCCTATACTAACTTCTACACTATCCTAAGTTCCTATTCTAATGCATTCTTTATGAATAAAGTACTTTGAGATGGGTTAGGAAGAGATTCACTCTTACCATTAGATACTTCACCTTTCTGATTACCTTCTTTGATGAATGTGTCTCCTTGATCTTTAGCTTTAACAAATTTCACTTCTTCTGAATTACTATAGCATCCTCTTTGACTATTGCATGCATTCTCATTTCTCCTTGTATAACTTTTAGGATTAGGGTTTCTCATGTTATTAATCCTGCAAAACCTTACTATATGACCAAACTTGTTGCATATCTGAAAAATTATTCCATTGTTTCCGTATCTTGGTCCAGTCTAGTTGATTTGTGATCTAAAATTCTTGGCAATGTGTCTAACCTCGTTGCATCTATAACATACTACTCCATTTCTTCTGTTCACATCTTCATTGGGTATTTTATCTGCATGGTTAGTATCTCTAAACATTCTACTATTATTATCATTAGATCTAGGATTTTTACATTCAATAGCTCTATGTCCAAAACCATGACAATTATAACAATAACCATTAAGAGGTTTGAATTTCTTACCTATACAGTTTTTCTTCATATGACCAAAAGTATTACATGCAAAACATCTACCTTTAAATTCTCTTTGTGTACCTTTAGGTGATTCTTCTTGTTTAGGTGGTTTCTTCTTTAGGTATATCCTCAGATTTGTTAGCTTCATCAGATTTCTTTTCATGTATGTTTTCAAAAACTTTCAGATCTGGTTACTTGCTTTCTTCACTTACCTTAGATGAGTTAAATCCAAGACCATGTTTATCATAGAATGGATTTTGATAAGACATTTGTTCATCAATCTTCTCACTGGTGGAATATAGTCTCTCAAGATGTTTCTTAGATTGTGTCAGTTCACCTTTCACAATTTTATTGTACTTTTCAAGTTCAACATACTACAATTTTGTTTTCTCATGTTCAGATGTCACTTTAAAAAGTTTAGATTTCAGATCTTCATTCTCAGATTTCAGATTTGTTTCATTCTTGTTGTTTCCATCTTTCAAACTCAACTTCAGATTTACTATCTTTAATTCATGTTTAAGGATCTCATTTTTTTTTTCACAGATTTTCATCACAATCTTCAATTTGAATTGTAGATTCCTTCTCTAATTTCAGTTCTTCTAGCTTCTTTTTTAGCTTCTCAATGAGGTTCTTTGCATCATCATATTTTCCTTTCAGAGTATCTCTTTCTTGAATAAGTATATCAATCTATTCAAGAACTTCTTCAAGATTCTTCTCTAGCTGATCCATATCCATAGAGATCTTACTCAAGCTGCTAGGCTTTCTCTGAATGATTCTTTTTTGAGTAACAAAGCTATGATACCAATTGTTAGAAATAGGGAATACTGAGAGGGGGGGGGGTGAATCAGTAGTCTATAAACTTTTACTTTTACCCAATTATGGATATAATAGATTAACTTGATTTTTGAAAAACAAAGTAAACTAAATAGCATGCATCACAATAAAGAAAATGAACTCATAACACATTATTTGTTCTCGAGGAAACCCTGGTGGGGATGATACCCACAATGATCCACTAATCAAAAGTATCATGTTAAGGATGTTGACTATGTTAGGAGCCTATTACATACATATAGTGTCGCAATCCTGATTAAGGGACTCTAGGCCTTGTTAGAAGCCTCAACCCTACTAAGAGTTGGTAGTAGAAAATAGAAATGATTACAAGATGAGCCCACTACCCAAACAAGTAATGTACAATGATTTCTGATTATAAAAATGGAAAGGTGTATAACCTTTTACTTCTTCACTTTCATATACAAAGTCTTCTTGCTTGAATTTCACAATTTACAACTTCATATGAATATCTTTCACATACATATATCACTCTATTGTCTTCGAATTACATATGTCTTACATTTATACAAGTTATTAAAAATAATAACTTTTACAGTTGTCTTTACAAAATATAAAGCACTTCACAAAAATACATATTAACTCATTCTACCCAAGGGTTAACATCTATGATGTTGTCCCTTTATGTGATTAAGTTATTATTTTGATAAACAAAATAATCCCTTAACTATTTACTTATTCTATCTTCTTTCTCTATCTAGTCAGTTCCAACTTTGTCTATGTTCATACTACAATAACTTCTTTCGTACATGTCGTACAGACTTGTGCTCTCAGGTGAGTCTTCAATATACATCATAGTATCCATGTTCAAGTGCGCAAGCATTGAACTTACTTCTATCGACATTGCCAATCAAAACTATCTCTGGTTATACTAGGAAAATGCTGCTTACACTTAGACAATTTTATTCTGCACTCTATCATAACTACTTACTATCATATGTGGTCTACATATAGATCATATGTTTCCATAATGACAACAACTAGATATCTAACTTAGCCAAATTGCCAATAGATTCCCAAACCTAGATCTAGATCTAACCTCACTCTGATACCATCTAACGCAAGGGGGGACTGGGAGAGGGGCCAAGGGCACACCCAAACTAGATCCACCTTGTAGAACAATAGGTGGAAGCAAC
Source organism: Chamaecyparis obtusa (assembly GCA_027943335.1). Taxonomy (NCBI): domain Eukaryota; kingdom Viridiplantae; phylum Streptophyta; class Pinopsida; order Cupressales; family Cupressaceae; genus Chamaecyparis; species Chamaecyparis obtusa. Next base: position 3,533,287 of record BSBK01003243.1, on the reverse strand, counting down.
AACACACAATAGTGAGAGAGAGAATGTAGAAACTTTCATATGTTATCTTCAAATTGATTCATACATATCGGGCTGTAAGGCCTTCCCAGTTTAGGCTAGATATTACAATCAAGTACAAAATTCCTCCAACATGCGAGGGTTTGCCAACAATCTCTAACTTCAATCTTCTATCTTTTGTCCAAAAATTGATTCCTAAACTATAACTGAACAACTACATTTATACAAGAGGCTACTGAGCCAAGTCAACCTTTAGATCCATAATCAACGGAAGGAACAACTAGATGTAGGTCCACACACTTCCCAACAATAGATACCAGCATTAAATCCATGACCCCATTTAAATGCATAGGTTGGCCTCAACAGAAATCCAAAATAAACAACTTGGCAAGCAAGGAGAACCAAGCACCAGAGAGATAACTGACCAACTCGGTCAACAAAGGAAACTGAGTAACACCGAACCAACTCATTCAAAGCAAGAATCAAGCAACACAGACAAACTTCAAATATGTTTTTGGTGACATAGGATTGCTAAGGACCCAAGATGCTCCTGCATCAAATATTTTTCATGCCATCCTTCACAATCAGGTAGCTCCCTTCCATACTTACATTGGTCCTCCTGAAAACTCATGCATCAAGAACATAATCACTTTGTGTGCTAAAAATTTCCTTTAAAACTTAATGGAGTCACCTTTTCTCTATGTCCAACCACCTCCATTTGCACTGGTACTCCCCTTTCATTTTACACTTGCATTGGTTGCACATTCAACTAGCTACCACTCTCATGCGCAGGCCACTTTGGTTTGTCACACACCCAATACACTTTTCCTTGCCTTGTTTATGCACTAGTTTCTTTAACCCCTACATACACACTTTGGCCTCTTATGCTGGCCACTTGGTGTGCACACCCCAATAACCAGCTATGTGAGCATTTCCTTATCCATCATTCACACATTAGCTTGCATGCAAGGAGTCCCCTTGGCACATGCCTCCTTGGTCTCTTGCACAAACCAAACTTGTTTGCTACGCTCCCTCCATTTTACATTTCCTTGTCTTTCAAATACATGCCTCCCTTCAAAATAGTACGCAACCCCTACCTTGCATTTTGATGTTGGCACAATGTTTTATGGAAGTGTACATGGCATAAAAAAGCATCATCACATAGCTCACACACAACCATTTACTGCCTATGCATGATGCTAGTGTCCTCCATGCAAGGCATGCCCAAACTCATAGGCAGCCTTCTATACAAAATCTTATGCTAGCCAATGACATATCAAGGTTTGTAATGAGGAAACCATTGGAGCATTGGCGGCCTTCAGTCCCTCTAAAAAGATTGCATCCTTAGGTACAAATCATTGCAGACAAACCACATTGCCCACTTTGTATTGGCTTCTAGCATTTTAATTTTATTTAAACTACAAGCCCCTTGTTTTTAACGCTGGCCTGCACATGCTTTGTCTTTACACATTGCTCATGATGCATAAGTCCTCTATCTTAAATATGCTCTACATGAGACTCAATGGTTCCTTCAAAGATAGGTGTTTGACTTGGTGTTTTGGACATATTTTCTACAACACCTCCTCTCTATTGCACTTTAAGATTGTTCTCCTTCATGAGGAGGATTAGCATCTGCAGACACAATATCTTCTTTCTATGTCACATTTGTTGATGGCTCATTAATTTCTATAGAAGAATCAAACATGTACACCTACCTTTCCTATGGCTCAATATTCTCAAAAGTATGAATTTGAATGACATCCTGACCTTTTGCATGTTGATCATTCCTTAGTGCAGTTTGTATTGCATTTGAGGTCTTTTTAGGCTTCTTATTATTAAGAACTTCCTCTTCATTCACCAATGGTGTTTCAATCTCTTATGTTAATTGGGCCTCATGTTCAACATTTCCATTTATTTACTCCATCTTTACCTTATTACAAAGGTTGACCCAAAATGGTCACATTCATTTAAATTACTTGCTGAGTGTGCCGGTGTCACTTTGAGACAAGTGCGCACATCACGGAGTAAAGCATGCACACCAAGAATAATATGCAATCTTCTAAAGATAAGTTCCCTCAACATACTAAAATTCAATTGCTAGATGAAGTCAAAACCATGGTGCATCAAAATTTTGAAAACACCCTTCAAATCATAGTGCTCCTGCAAAGCTAACCTATAACACTAACTGGTCTCTAGAATTGGCCTTAAAAACTGATCAAATGGCCCCACAGGAGAGCGCCATCAGAAACATACCTTCATTATCAACATGTAAGTATGTTGGTGAAAGGAGATCACGTAGAAGAACTTGAGCTAAAAGGTTTTAATGATCAAACATGGCCACTTAGAAACATTGATTCAGTTTGTACTACCAAATTGCACAAATCACTTCCAGAACTAACTTTGAAAACCTACTCTTTGAAACATTCATGAAATAGAAACTTGGGCATTGATTCACCCCCATACAAGGTACATGGATCCATAATTAGCATGCCCAAAAGATCAAGTGGTGAAAAACAAATAAACACCAGAGTCAGTCTATTAGAAAGATTCAGGATTAAAACAGTGAAATACGTAGAAATCTGATTTGGAAATGGTCTAGGAAAGTGTCAGAATAGATTGGTAGAGACCTCAAAATCCTCAAGAAAGTACACTTCTAGGTCTATAGTATGGAAAAACATTCAATTATTCTTGACCATGAATAGGATGCAAACTACAAAGCCTGAAAGTAGGCCACTCAAAAAACTAAACAATGCACTCTTGTTAAAACTTGACAATTTGCAAATGAAATGGAACTGGAAAATAGGTCAAATGAGCACACAAGGGGCTAAAAATAGGAATGGAAAATCCATTTCATTCCTAAAACATGATGCAACCACCCATATACACTGACTAATCACTGGGAAAAAGATGCATTCTTCCAAAGTGGGCTACTTAGTACAATTCAGGAGACACACTAAATGTAGATTTTCGGGAACACCTTTAAATGACCAATTCTAAAACATGTGAGAACTGAAACCTAGGACCTAAAACCTACTACATATGTCAAATGATAGGTGATGAACACCCTATCAAAGTGACTCATCATGAAAATCAATAGGCCCTATTTTCTATCCATTCAAACTCAGCCTTTTTCAATGATTTTCAAAGGCACAATTCCGACACTTAGACAAATTTTACAAATCTAGACTCAAAAGATACACTGGATTTTTGAGCTCCAATAGTGGCTCTGATTGGGGACTCATGCCCCTTTCAAGCATGCAGAGGACTTAGAATCTCATGGTACAGCAGACCACCCAAAGAAGATCAACTTGACTTTTTACTTCCTCTTTTTCAAAACTTAGAACAAGGAACCCTCCTACTGAAAATAGCAACACCATTGTACAAGATATACATAAAATACATAAGAAACTTCAAAATTCCAAAGAAACTTCAGCTTTTTCCTTTGTCAAAAACTTGGTTTCTTCTTTGAAACTCATCTGACAATCTGAAACCACCACTAAATTCATGACGAGGATAGAAAACATTATGGGACATAGACTGCATAATAACTTCAAATTTAGAATCACATATGCCTTCTCTCTTATGTCCCCCAACAAAATCATTATTAAGAAAACAAGTATCATCAAAATCATCATAAACTGAAACATATGAAAGGGGACAAATAGCTGATACCTTCTCTTCTTGGCTGCAAACATCCTGTTCATCTTCAATCCAAACTTGCATATCAAAAGAAAAGGAACCATACTCATATTCATTTAGTTTAGCCAAGGTAACTGAAACATCCTCATGCATCAAACCGATCAGATTAATCAAATCTGATTTCTCTTGACAGATCACATTTTTATCAACACAAAGATGATTCATACAATCCACATCATAAATCAATTCATCTTCATTATCTCGAATGCTTGGTGGTAGAAGACTTAGACTATCATCATGTAATGAATTTTCATCAAAAGAACAACACTCACCTTGCATTACCCTTCCTCCAACTGACTTCATTAGAGATGGAAATTTAGATTCAGTCATATCTAAAATATCAAAATCTGAAAATGAGATACCCTCAGCAAATTCCATTTCCTGGGCACATTCTTCGAACAAGAGATTAGAGAAAACATGGAAGTTTTTCTCATAAACATTTAAAAAAAGACTCAGTTGGTTCATATCAATGTCTTCATCAAATAGCACATTAATAACTTCACAAAACATGTTATCATAGCCATCTTCACATACATCTTCAGTAGAGAAAGAAAATTCAAAATCTGAATCAGAACATGATTCACCACTGCTGTTGTCATTACATGAAAAATCAGTATTACAACCAATCATATCATCTTCACAAGTACCAGATAATGAACTCCCACATTTGTCTTCAATCTCCAAGACTTTATATTCAGCTTCATTACCATTGAAACACATAGAAGACCAAAAAGAAAGATCATTTGCAGCATGAGAGAAATCTTGTGATAGGTCATTAGAAAAAAATTCACTCTCAACCTTATCCATGCTTCTATAAAATTTCTATTGCAATTGCAACAGTAGTGACAAATGTTCCTCATCAATGGATTCATAACAATCACCATTTTTCTTAGTACTTATATCAACATTAGTTAATGGGAAGTCATTTTCATTATTATCATCATTATGATTGTGCAATTCATACAAAGGGAAAGATGTATCTTCAAAAATATGGAAATGTTCATTACCTTCAATGGCTGAATATGATTCCAACTCTTTTCAACAATATCTCCAGTAGTGACATTCATTTGACTTTCACACACAATATTTTGATCAATACAATTAGTAAGGGAATGAAAGTATTGATGCTGCTCACCCTTTTCTTGATCATTCATCTCATTTTGAAAATGAAAACCAGTAGAGGTACACCTTCTTATAACTCCATATTTTAGATTGCACTCAATGTCCATTGCAAATTCAAAAGCCTGGTATAGACTTTGTGGCTATTTATCCCTTAGCAGGAAACCCATCTTTTGGTCCAATGCACCCAAATAAACAACTAAATATATCTAATCATGGGGCCTACAATTCTTAGGGATATCCATTAATGTTTTAACAAATCTATTATTAAACCTTGGGATCAACTCACCTTGTTTAATCTAAATTTCCATCAATCTATCCAACACTAGTTTTACATCTACCCACCCATAAAACTACTCACTGAAGGATGCACATAACTCATTCCATGAAAAAATTGAGGTTGTGGGAAGGAATGAGAACCAATCTCTTTCATCTCCTTTCAGAGTTTGCACAAACAACCTCATCCATAGATCTTCATGACATACATCAAAATCATACATCAAGTTAGCAAAAAATTGAACATGCTTCTTTTCTAACTAGGATTGGTTTCCATCAAACTTTGGAAAATATCCTCTGATTTCATTAGGGATCTTATTAGGGAAACTAGGTATGCCATCATAACAAAATGGCACATATCCTTTGATAAAAGAACTCTTATGAATATCCATTACTGGCTGCAACTTTTGTATATACACTTGATACTCTTTAAAACTAGTAACAGGAAATCTATATTTGTGGATAAATTTCTCTTATCACTAAACATTTCTAACATACTTCACACACATATGACTTAACTCAAAACTTAATCCAGAAGTGTGTAAATTCTCACTCATATGTCCCCTTTTTTTAATGACAAAATCACTTGCTAAGGACCATGTAAACACATAAAATATTGAATGGAGAATACCTAGAAAGTCTTTGCTGAATGTTGTTGCTCACTTCATATCTAACAGAAATCTAAAACAAAGCTTCACATCTTAGGTTTGTTGTAGCACAGAGTCACCACCTCCTTACATAGGATACAAATTTTCTCACTGATCTTTTATTGAAACATCGCTAGATTCTGGGCATTCTTCACATAAAAGTCACACATATTTTTCAAATTTTTAAATCAACAAAAAATTCCAGGTAATATATTTTCAGATGATTATAGTTATAAGACTCTTCCCCAAACTGAATATAGCAAGACTCTGGGATACTCTTAATGGTAACCTTATTTCAAATCCCCAAAAGAGTCACCATTTTTTTGGCTCCTTTTCTTTCCACTTGCAGATTTATAATATAAATGACAAACTAGTGTCAATGACTCCTGAAAACCACTCCAAATCATGCAAGAAAAAGGAGACAATTAACAATGATCAAGACTATGATCCTCCTACACTTTGAAGTGTAAATTGCTTAGGCAGGTGTACTTATTGATTCACTTCTTGAAAGGAATCAGAAACTTGCTTTGGATAATTTAACCCAAAAACTATACATTAAAGCCCTTTACATACTGACTAAAGGATATTATTATTCATAAATTTGATTTGATGATGAATAAACTACCTATAAAGATCAAACTAGTGTCTTAACCTAGGGCATAGAGTAAAAAATAACATATATCAACAAAAAAATTAAATCAAACATACCTAAAATCTAGAATAAGTTCTTTGCCTATTATTCCTTTCACCCTCACACTCAAACATCAAATCCTTACAAGAAATTAGGTTCTTTGAAATCAATTTTAACATTTAATCCTACCTTTGGCAAGAACTCAAAAAAAATCTCAAGACCTACTTTGTAAATCATATGCTAACCTTCTTTGCAAAACTAACATATAAAACCCAAGATCAATTAAAATAAGACATAAACTCCTATGAGATGGGATTCCAACTTTTTTTTTATTAAAAATATTTATTTTTAGTACATTATCAATGGTAGAATGCTAGAAAAGACCCTGGAAAGACTATCTATGTTCAATTCTCAAATTCACCATCCTTGACAAAAATGAAAAAGAAGAGAGACACAGGAGAAGAGAGCCAGTTCAAAACGAACTGACAGCTGTCAATTTTCCAAGAAAATATCTCAATCTCCTCATCAAATTTGATTCTATTTGATCCTCTGTAACCTCCTTCAAGCCTATAATAACTTTCACCAACTAATTCTGATCTAAAAAATGCTAGCCCATACTACTCTCTTCCACTAAGTCAAATCTGTGAACAATGATTGCCATCAGATTCCTTATCTCCTACCATTTCGAGAAACATATAACATTTCCATGTTTTGATAAAAAATGAACCTCCCGGCATTAATTCTCTAAGTATACCCTATCATTTAAATTTTTTAATTTATTTCCTAAGTGCAGACTATGTCACTTTTTAAATTCTTTTGCACTTTAAATCTGGCCTTTATGCCTTTTTTCTTCACTTTTAACTAGGAAAGCACCAAACTTCACTAGAATGTGACACTTATTGCTGGTCAATTGGATGCTCAGAATGACCTTGGCCTTGACCTCTAGTTTGGAGAACATGTGACTACTTTCATTCTCTTGATCTCTGAATCCTTTTTCTAACCCCGGTTGGATCTGGAGATTCAATGACTAGACTATTCTCTAGGTCTCTGAATCACATCCTCAACCATGGCTACATCTAGAGAATGTGTGACTAAGCCATTCTCTAGATCTCTAGATCATTTCTCACAAGCTGCCAATAATCTAGAGAACCAGCGACCAAGCCATTCTCCCAATCTCAAAACGTTAAGGACTTAACTGCTTGAATTGGGAGAATGGGCGACTAGGCTTATCTCCAAATCTTTAGATGCTAGCACTTAACCACCAAGAATCTAGATAATGTGTGACTGAGGCATCTCCAGATCTCCAAATGTTAGGGATATGACCACCAAGATTGGGAGAATGGGCAACTAAGTAGTCTCCCATTCTCTAAATTTTTCCTCTAACTGCTGGCCTATTATGAGATTTGGTGACCAAGCGCCACATGTCCTTTCTCTATCCTTGCATTTGCTAGTTATCCTACAAAATTTCTTTGTCTTTGGCCAAAAGTATGGTTCCCAAGGCATCCTTCACACTAGCACACCTGTAGAGCCTCCTGCTCTTTCTTCTAATTCATATGTGTGCATTGTTTCATTTATGCACCCTAGATTTCCATTTCAGGGTGAATGTGGGATTAAGTTTTGAGGGTTTTTAAATGTTCATACAAAATTTCTTTATAGTGCCTGGTTGGCACACATACCAAGGTAGGCCCACAAGGCAGAGGCTAGCATGCCTCTCTCTTCTTTCAATTTACCTTACACTTGGGTGGAAGTATATTTAAATCCTTCAAAACACCAAAATGGGGTGCATGTGGGATAAACCCACATGCACACCCCTTCACATTTTATCTTCTCATGGCTTCCTATGAGTGTGCATCTACTTCATTTCCCTATGGCCCTCATCCTTGTTTATTTTCCATGCTTAAATGCCCCTACAACATACAACACACACATAACTCCTTTTAAATTCCATATGCAAGTATTTGGTTTGCCTTTGACTTATCTTGCAGGCTTCAATTCACTGCTTACACTAGTTCACCCTTGTATTTGATTTCCCTGCTCTACATGCCATCCTTGTTTTTGGCATTTACTTAAAACACACCTCTCACAATCTCCTTTGGTCCCAAACACTGGTCTTACTTTACGATGCCTGGCATTTACCTACTCATGCAAGGTTCCTTTATTTGGTGTGTTGCCACTTAAATATGTTGCATGCCATCCTTCATAATTAGGCATCTCCCTTCCATACTTACATTGGTCTTCCTTCTCAAAACTCATGCATCCAGCATATAATCACTTTGTGTGCTGGTATTTTCCTTTAAAACTTAACGCAATCACCTTTTCTCTACATCCAACCACCTCCATTGGTGCTGGTACTCCCCTTTCATTTTACACTTGCGCTAGCTACACATTCAACTAGTTGCCAGTCTCATGTGTAGGCCACTTTGGTTTGTCATGCACCCAATACACTTTTCCTTGCCTTGTTTATGCACTGGTTTATTTAACTCATGCATAGACCCTTTGGCCTCTTACGCTAGCCACTTGGTGTGCACACCCCAACAACCAGCTATGTGAGCATTTCCTTATCCATCATTCACACATTGGCCTGCATGCAAGGAGTCCCCTTGGAACATGCCACCTTGGTCTCTTGCACAAACCAAACCTATTTGCTATGCTCCCTCCATTTTACATTGCCTTGTCTTTCAAATACATTCCTCCCTTTAAAATAGTACGCAGCCCCTACCTTGCATTTTGATGTTGGTGCAATGTTTTATGCAAGTGTACGTGGTATAAAAATCACCAGCATGCAGCTCATGTACAACCATAAATTTCCTATGCACCCTACTGGTGTCAACCACACAAGGCATGCTCAAATGCAGAGGCAGCCTTCTATACAAAATCTTATGCTAGCCAATGACATATTAGGGTTTGTAATGAGGAAACCATCAGAGCATTGGTGGCCTTTAGTCCCTCTCAAAAGGTTGCATCTTCAGATGCCAATCATTGTAGACAAACCACATTGCCCATTTTTTATTGGCTTCTAGCATTTTAATTTTATTTAAACTGGAAGCCCCTTGTTTTTAATGATGGCCTGCACATGCTTTGTCTTTACGCATTGCTCATGATGCGTAAGTCCTCTATCTTCAATATGCTCTACATGAGACTCAATGGTCCCTTGAAAGATAGGTGTTTGACTTGGTATTTTGGACATATTTTCTACAACACCTCCTATTTGTTGTACTTTTAGGTTGTTCTCCTTCATGAAGAGGATTAGCATCTGCAGACACAATATCTTCTTTCTATGTCATATTTGCTGATGGTTCATTAGTTTCTGCAGAAGAATCAAACATGGGCACCTACCTTTCTTGTGGCTTAATCTTTTCAAAATTAGGAATTTGAATGACATCCTAACCTTTTGCACGTTGATCATTCCTTAGTGTAGTTTGCATTGCATTTAAGATCTTTTTAGGCTTCTTATTATTACGAACTTCCTCTTCTTTCACCAATGGCGTTTCAATCTCTTGTGTTAATTGGGCCTGATAGTCCATTTTTTAGTCATAGCAAAATCTTATGGAAATGGCCTATTTTCTTGCAAATTTTCTTGAAGTTCCCTTAACCCTATGTTCTTCAATGTGTCACCTTTCTCTAGCCCAAATCACATGTGCTGATTCAAAAAATCTAGAAAGTTGTTCAAGTTTTAAGGTCTATAGAGAACAATTTCAAAAATCTATCTAAGTGTCGAAAACCCACAATGTTTTTGAAAATCCATGATGTTTTCGGTCTATGTGAAGCCCTTCATTTTTTTTGACCTTGTTCTTCCTACTTTTGTGCTCTTATCTTTTGGCGTCAGAAACCCTATGTGTTTTCGATCTTTCGCTGTGTCGAAAAACTTGTGTGTTTTTGACCTCATAGTTTTCTGTTTGACTAGCATTTCCTATGTGTGCAAGTGTGATGGATGATGGGGCCCAATCCTTGCTAAGGTGTTCATCATGCATTATCCAAGTCTCCGGGTGGTTACATCTTTTATTCAATAATTTTGTGACTGGTTTGTCACGTGATCTTTTAATGCTTGGTGGTTAAGTTTTCATTTTGCGACCTGGCGACCAATGGTTATCTCCTTGTTGCTTGATTCTGGTGGTTAAGAAGCTAACATCTGGCGACTTGGATGGCAGTTAAGTTTTCCATAGTCATGTGATCATGGAATGGTGGGCCTAGATTTTCAAAGCTTTTTGTAGGTGGGGTCTCTTCAGTGGTGACTGCGTTGGTGGTTATGTGGCAGCTTGTGATTGGTTGCCGCATGATCACATGTCAGAGTTTTCTGACATGCGATCATGCAATCTGTTGACACCTATGCTATGGTCCCACTGTTAGGCAAGGAGGGTAGCATGGTAGATCTAGTGGTTGGTGTATGATGTCATGGGAGGTTTCAAAACCCATGCGATCATGCACCTACCATTTGATTTAGAAGGCTTATTTATAGGTGGCATCGAAGTTGCGAAGTTAGAAATGGGGCTAATGGGTTTATAAAGTGACTAAATGGCCGACAGATCTCATGGTTGTCGTATTACCACCGGGTTAAGGTGCGAGGAAGATAGTTTGGTGAAGTGGTGACAATCGTCGATCGTGTTTAAAATCTAAAGCCCACGAAAGTGAGAAGATCAATGACCGCGACTTAAGGCTGGATTAAAATTTAAATGTGAGCCATTAATTCAAGGGTAAAACCATAAAGTGACCATTGGGTTTTGAATTCAAACTTGCAGAGAGTTTTTGCGATAGGAAGGACTGGTTTTAAATGTTTTAGCGACCTGATTGGATTTGTTTGGTGGTTGCAAAGTGGTCCAGAGGCCTGTTACTTGATTGTAGAGACTTTTGAGGACTATTTTGATGCTCGAGATCTGTTTGACATTTCCTCTCTCCTGGATTGGATGTGTTTCCTATAATACCCCAAAAATGGGCTATAAGTTCATTAATCTCCTACATCTTCAATTCGAATGAAATTAACATCAAAGTCCTAACCTAAGGCACATCTAAACATCATCGAATCATAATTGATTATCTTAAATTTTGCATCGGGGAATATTCCTAGTAATATTCCTAATTATCTTAATTATCTTTAATTTTATAATTATTTGGCAATAAATCACATTTATCCTAAAGTTTGATTAATTGAATATTTTCATATTTAATTAATTAGATTTAATATTTGCCACTTAATTGTGTAATTAAATTTAATTATATCTATTATTAATTGTATTATTTAATTTTGACAATAAATCTAATATCATATGAATAATTGATTAAATTCTTATTTAATTAATTAAAGCAAGTTGTCATTATTTAATAATATAGGTTTTAATAAAAGTTTGATTAAATAATTAATTAACCCATAAATCAATTGTTTTATTTTTAAAATCAGTTAAGTTGGAAATAAATCACTTTATTATTAAATTAATTCATAAATAAAACATGCACAATCATAAAAGCAAACAACTATCAATTATCAATTAAAGCTAAACTCTATTTTGAGTTAAAACTTAGCTTTTGCATGTTTTTGTGAGTTAATTATCTTTTATTTAAAAATAACTCAAAAATCAAGTTGAGTTATTTGAGTGATTTATGGCTTTTTCCCATGCACCTCCAAAGCCCTGGATTTCTATAAATTAAATGCTCAACTCTTCACAAATCATCTCATATTTTGCACAATCACGCTGGAGAATTGGAATTGAAGAATCAAAGCTCTTGCGAATCGACATCTTTGTGAGATCAATCTTATTTTTGCATTCATATTTCATATCATTGTTAGATTCATAGCATATCAATTTTCAATAGCATTCATAGCATATCAATTTCATTTAGCATAGATTTCATATCAGTTTTTATCATTCTTATTGCATAGAAAATATCAAAAAAATAGATTAATTGCATTCAATTCATATCTGGATCAATTGCATTCAAATCCTTCATTTAGGTGTCGTCTAGGTCACTGATCTCGATAACAATCTGAGAACATTAATCTCGCACCTATTAGAAGGCAGTAAATCGCTTGGTTAGATTAGATTTCAATTTTGCATGATTTTGATTATCACTAACCTCTAATGTTTTACTGAGTGTTGTGTCTACAGATCAGGTACAATTTTCACACACACATTTCTGGTGCCCACCGTGGGGCAACCCACCTTTGCATGCTGGTTTTGATTTTTTTGGGAGCTAAAACCCCAAAGTTTCAAAGATTTAATTTTATCTTCCAAACGGCTTGGAATTTTAATCTGAAATTTTTTTTTAAAGTTGGTGACATGTCATGGAAGCTACAGTAAAAAATTTAGAATTTTTTGAGATTTTTTAAATTTTTAATAATTTTTTCTTGAAATTCCGGAAAAAATTAATATCTGACGCAAATCAGCATATTTTTCAAAAAAATTTATATTTTCAAAAATCTCTTTAAATTCTACAGGGGATCCATTCTTTTTGTTTTAAATTTGGACATGATATCATAGCTCAAATAGTCAATTTACAAAAACTGGTCTATTTTGATAAAATGGGTCTCTAGAGCACAAACAAAGAGGTTTTTCTAAAATTTTTACATTTTTGGAAAGCTCTCTATTTTTTAGTAGGGGTCTCTATTTTGAATTTCTATTTTTGTGGCCAAAATCATATCAAAAGAATTAGATCTTGTTGACTAGGTCAAATGCAAAAAAAAAAAAAAAGTTTTGTGATGGGTATGCACTTATTTTTTTTACATGGTTCAATGAATGATAAGAGTTGTCATTTGGGTTGATTGCTGGTTATTATTACTGATAATAATTGATTTTTAGAGCTAACCCTATGGTTTTCATAAGTTGAATATATTTTGCATATCTTGTTTGCTTGTTTGCTTATTGGAGAGTTCGTCACTTGCTTGCATGGAAAAGCTCAACAAAAATTGCTAAAAATCAAGTAAAATCTACTAAGCGCGTTACAAGGATCCCAGGTATTCTCCTTCATCTAATAATATTTTGATTTGGGACTTAAAATAAATCTCTTATGTGTCAAGCTTGTGTGCATCTTTTCATGCTTTTGATCTATTTCTACACACTTGCATAATTGATACTAGGTTGTGAACGCTTAAGGATTCATTAAGTAGTCTTAGAATACTTGTGATTGATCTTGATTGCTATCTTGGGTTATTGGACTCGCTAATCCACCGGTCCTTCATTTCCGCCCCGTGGTTGCAATCTCAGCGCCATAAAGGGGAGGGGTCAACAGGACAGAAGCGTTAAATGTTCCACTTGGCAACCCTTTTGTGCTTTTAGGAACTCCCTTGTTTTCTAAGTTGTGGACTCATTTTTAGCTTGTGTGAGGTGTTAAGTGTTCCACCTTGTGGACTCATCTCATATTCGCTTTAAACGTTAAGTGTTCCTCTTTCTACTTTTTGGATGCTTTTGGTAGATTTGCTTTCGGAACATACATCTGTGCTCACATAGTAATTAGGCCCTATGAACACTATTTGTGATTCTTGAGAGATTGGATTCCTAGAAAAATCCTTCTTGACGATAGAATCCTTGTAGGTAGGGAGGATACTTAGTGCGTTTCACATTCAACTTAGTTAGTGAGTCTTCTCTTATTGATCGACACATTCTCTCTCCAGAGAGGTTGATAGATCATGTGGGGTTGATATCACAAGCTTTGGTGAATCAAAATTGGTTAGTGCGTCTTCTCTTATTGATTGATACATTCTCTCCCCGGAGAGGTTGATAGATCACGTGGAGTTGATATCACAGACCTTGGTGGAACAAAACTTTGTCTTAGCGTGTCGGATTAATCTGCTTGCTTTGTTTGGGTTAAAAGTGAAGAGGTGTCAAAACCTTGAATCTGGAGCCAAGTCCCCTTGTGGTATACTATTGTGAGTCATCTTTAGAGAGGGTTAACCGTAGCGGACAATCCCTTCACGGGGCAAACTGCATTGACGGAACCTCAAGCGGTAATAGCCATTTTTGCCATGGTAGTGACAGCCGCTATATAAATGTCCTTGTGGAAGAAATCTCCACGGGTATGGTTCATTGTTGGGTTGTCAGATCTCCCTAGCAGCTCTTGAAGATTAAGTTCTCGGACTGTGTCAAAACCCTGGTGCGCCAGGATTGGAGTTCACCCCTTTGAATCATAAAAGTTGCAGAGTCAAACCATTACTAAAAACCTTAGAGAGGCCAATTTTTCACTTTCAGGTATATGTGTGTTATTGCAAAACTTTTCAGAACATACACAATTAGTACTCTCAGGGATTAGCACAATTTGGTCACTTGATTGTTCATGCGCAAGGTTGCTTTTGCCCTTGTTCATTGTTTTCAGACATGCTTGGAATCACTTGCTTGCTATTCTGCGTGCTTATTTATCTACTTGGCTATTAAAAATGATCAAATCTGGTATAACCTTCAAAATCTGGGCAATACAATTTGCAAACAATCCAAAACTGAAGACCTTAAATTTTGCAAAAATTGACGTAAAATCTTTCTGGAGTCAAAAGTCATTTCAGGAAGTCAAAAGTCATACGAGTTTTGTCAAGTGTCATTTCAGTATTACCCAACTGTCGTATGAGTTTAGCAACTATCATTTCATAGACTACCCAGTGTCGTATGAGTCTACAGAGTGTCGTTTGGAAAAATTTGAGAAAGTCGTCAGAAATTGTCAAATTGCAAGATATCCAATGTTTCCAGCCTAGTTCCAGAATCTATCAAAAATATCATTGTGTCAAGAACAGATCAGTAGCTATTGAGAATTAGTACACATGTCTCAAAGAATCAGTACACATGAGGAAGAAATTCTGATCGCCGCTATAATGAAACAGATACATGCTATGCAAGTCCAGCTTGACAAACTTGAGAAAGAGAAGGAATCTAAAAAGTTCTCCATGGAATCTTTATACTCTTTCCATTTGATAAAGACTTGTACATGTCACCATGCCCCCGGAAAAAAATTGAGCAATATGATACCTCTTCCACAGAGAGTGACACATCTAGCTTTGAAGACTATGATGACTATGACGACAGACAATGTAATGATACCTATGACACCTCTATTCCTAAGAGTCCTCCTCATCGTTCATTCTTGCTTACTACAAATGGGCCGTCACATTGGATAGATCGTGATGGTGATCCATATGATTCTGATTTTGAAAGAGATTTTGATGGCTTTTGTGGACAATACCTTGATGATGATCCATCTACTACTGCTGAGGACTATAAAATACATCGTGCTAGCTTGAAACGTCAATATTATAAGGATCTCTCCTCTAAGAACTCTCAGACTGAAAATAAAGATTACACTCTCAAGGAAGATCATGTTAATGTTGGACCTTTGTCTTGTGATGGTTCCCTTCCATCCCCTACTTCCTCCAATACCCGTACATTTCTTAAAGCTTCCGAGTCTTTCAAATCTTTCACAGAACCTTCATCTAACACAAGCCCTGCTACTTTTCATGTGGTTCCCTATAGTTATCCCCCAGGGCTACCTCTTAAAGAAACTCAAGCTAACCTTCACTTAGCTGTAAATACTTTCAATAATGATAAACCTAAAGAGCCTAAGCCTTCATATGCTATAATGCCTACTTCAGCTAGTCCTTCACCATCTCTTCCAAAATCATCCATACAATCCCAACATGCTTCCTTGTCCTTAGAAGTGGCTCCATGTCAAGAGGACTCTAAAAATGATAAAGAAAAGAACATAAAGAAAGATCAAGATCAAGAACCCTCCATGTCATCCACTCCTTTTCCCGATGTCTCTTATCTGCTTCATGGTTCTTTTGATCCTATACACCCTTTTTCATGCATTCCACCATGTCTTAAGTCTTCTCTTAAGCAAGATCAGGCTACTACTTACACTAATGAGCTTATTGATAATCAAAATGACCTTACTACGCTTGCACTTTCCAAAGATGATACTTCCATTAAGGTTGGTAAAAATGGTGTTCCTTCCAATGTTAAGCCTATTGAAAAACAAGAGAAAAATTATGCGCTTATGCTATCCGAAGATCCTTGTCAAGATCAAAGTCTTTCATCTTCTTGTTCTACCACTCCATGTTCACTTCCACTTTCTACTCTTCCTAAGTCTTCGCAAGCTTTGAATGATCCTATCAAAGAAAATGCTCTTATTCAAGATGTCCATGATTTTATTGAAAATTCTAATGCTCACTCTAAAGATGCTGATATCCTTGGTTGTCATATAGCTGATGATGAACTTATTGATTATCCTTTTGCATCTTCCACTTCCATCCTTGGACCTCTTCCACCACTACTAAGGGCTTCATGCATTCCTTCCATCTTGGGTCCTTATGTCCCTTCACTTTCCCCTCCTAACTCTCCTAATTTTCCATCCATCTTGGGTCCTTACATACCTCCATCTCCCATCTTTCCTCAAGATCAACATAGATGCATACCCTTGAATCCTTTTCATCCACCCACCCATCTAAACCAGTCATATCCTCCTCCTTCTTCCACAAGTCCCAAGTCCTTTGGAAGTAACTTGAATGTTCAATACAAGAAAAAGAAGAAATACAAGAATCCATCAAAAAAAGATCACCATGTCTCCTCTAATAGACATGGAAACATAAAGTCAAAAGAGATATCTAAGAAAAAAATTACAAGAGAAGTATGGATTCCAAAATCCATCATTGAAGATATTATCTCTAAATCATCAAAAGGAAATAAAAAGCCTACGACTATATGGATTCCAAAGTCTCTCTTGAAAGAGTCTGGTGTTGAACAAAAAGTGAAATTGACATTCAAGCTTCCAAAAGCTTCCACTACATCTCCTTCCAAAAATATTCTTCCATTTCATGCGCCTAAACCACAACCTCTGCTATCCATTCGCCATATTCCTTCATGTATTCCTTCATTCATGATTCCTCCATTATCTCACCACCCTTCAAGGTATGTGTTGATGTTGAATTTGCCTTCCTTTCCATCTACCCTTTCACAATCCTTCCATGCATTATCCTTATACCTCCTATCCTTTTTCCTCATTTGCCTATTCCTCCTATCTTCCAACCTCACTCGCTTCACATAAAACCTTATCCTCCATTTTCTCTTCCATCTCCCTTTCCCTATCAGCATCTTTGAGCATATCATTTTGATTCCTTGGCATATCATGGTTTATCCTTTCAAGGAGCATTACATAAAAAGCTTGCCTTCTTCCAAAAAAAAAAGAAATAAAAAAAGAAATGAAAAATAAAATAAAATTGAAAATGTGCCTTGGTGAAAACTTGGAAACAGGCGCCTTGGTAGCAAAAGTAAAGAGAAATAAATTCATCCTATGGTGAAAACCACTCCCTTGTGGCACCTTGGATAAGTACCATGATGAAAACCTGGCAATCAGGCATTATGCGTAGTTCTTCTACATATTTCATCCATTCCATCTTCTCTCTTTGATCTTGACAATGTTGATCTATACACGAACATTTGGCTATTTTGTGAGCTATCTTACGGTGATCTTGCTTTCATTCCTTCCATGTTTAGCCTTCATATCCATCTTCCTCCATTCATTTTCGCTTATCGCTATCCTTTTCCCCTTTGGTCTTGATCTAAGAAAGAAAGAGTAAAACACAGTGCTATGAAGCCTCTTGACATGTCTACTCCTTTGGATTGCATCCTTTCCTGCTCTTGCATTATGATTTTGTGCTTATCCTATGCTAGCCTTTCATTGCTTGTCCAAATGTGCTTTACATGACAATTTTTCCCTAGCTTGGGTATTCTTGAGGAGTTTCCCCTTGAGGATTTCTTCCCTTCATTTTCCTTCATTCTCTTATCTTCCATCTCTTCCACCAGCTTGCTAATCCCTTTTGTTCTCCACCTTGCTAGACATTGGGACTGCATGATATGATCTTGCTTGGGAGTTTGCAAATGGAAAAAGATGCTATCAAGTATACCAAGTATCAGAACAATTATCAGAATCAGTATCAGAATCAATATTAGAACCAGTATTAGAACCAGTATCAGAACAATTATCAGAATTAGTATCAGAATCAGTATCATAATCAGTATTAGAACCAATATCAGAACTAGTATTAGAATGCCTACTGGGGCTACACCATTCTCTTTAGTTTATGGGTCTGAAGCAGTACTGCCTATTGAGGTTGAAATCCCATCACTCAGGATCAAAATGCATGGACTTGTCACTGATGAAGACTACATAGTGTCTAGGTTACAAGAACTTGAATTACTAGATGAGCGCAGACAAGCAGCATATGATCATCTCAGAGTGTATCAGAAAAAAATGTCTAGAGGCTACAACAAGAAAGTCAGACATAGAGAATTTCAGGTTGGCAATCTAGTGTTGAGAGAAAATTTTAAAAATCAATCACATCGAGAACGCAAGGGGAAGTTCGAACCCAATTGGCTGGGTCCCTTTGTAATCACTACTACTTTTGGCTCTGGTGCTTATCAACTCTCAACGACTAAAGGAGAACAGCTCCGAGAACCAATCAACGTTCTCCATCTGAAGAAATTTTATGCCTAAGGCATTCAGTGCTTGGTAAAATGTCCTAAAAAAATCCTAAAAATTGAAAAATATCAAAAGTACAAAAAAATTGAAAAAATGAAAAATACAAAAAAATTGAAAAAATGAAAAATACAAAAAAAATGAAAAAAAAGAAAAAGTGCCTTGGTGAAAACCTGGAAACAGGCGCCTTGGTAGCAAAAATAGAATCTCTGCCAAGATGGTGAAAACCCGGTAAACAGGTGCCACTTGTTCCAAATGCTCCATCTATCAGCACAATCTTGGTATTTCCCAGCTTTCAGTCTTGCTTTAGTTTGTACATATCTCCCGGTTTGTTCCTGCATTTCCAGTTTTCAATAAGTCAGCCTGTACACCAACTAGCTCAAGCGTTTGCATCCTATCAACGTTCACACTTGGGGGAAATCAATGTCATATCCTATGGTCTCCCATGTATCTTAGACGTGTCATATCCACTCAGAGTCCTTTGAAGCTTCAAGTTGAGTCAGTCAGTCTGTCTTGTCTCCAGAAAGGATTTTGCATCAACAACAATCAAACATCAAAACTCAACTGAAAACAATCTGTGCTTTTCATGCTTTTATCTCCTTGTATGCTTACTGATTCGCATTGATATTTTTGCATATTGTGTCCCTTGGAGCTCTTCGATGATGTCCTTTATAAGATTTAGAGAGTGATGACTGGGGGCATAATCTTTTCTTTGTCTTCTGCTTGTATGTGAAAATTTAACAACTTTGGAAATTTTGGATTGAAATGGTGTCCGACTGTAAGAGCCTCTATCTCGAATTGGATGGCCATGCGTACCTCGACCATTGATACCCAAACAATTCAAGGAAGTTTGATCTAACTATTATCTTTTTGAGTAAGTTCTTTCTCCTACTGTGGAACGCAATCTTGCCTAAGGATGTGAACGATAAAGGGTCACTACGGGTAATTCACATTGGATTTAGAATGATCTCTTGACTGTTTGATGTGTTTGTAACGCAAGGCGTACTTAGGTCATCACAATGTTTATGTTTTGATGCTTGTACAAATTGCTATATCAAAATGGACATGATATTCAGGTCATCCTGGCGCTTGTGCCTTGGTGCTTATATCTAATCCAACATTCTGAAAACAAATCAATATTCATATGTCCATGGTTGTATAACTAGTGGGTATTGTATTGATTCTTGCACATACAAATCAATATTCATATGTCTATGGTTTCATGGCTAGTGGGCATTGTATTGATTTATCCGGTTACCTAAAAGTTCAATGATGATAACAAATCGACACATGATCAGTGACTAGGTCCTAGGTCTTAGGTTGCATTTTATTTTGCATGTCTCATTGCATTTTGCATGTTTACATGATCTCACAATGATTAAACGAACTTCAATGCTTAAATGATTCTTCAAATCGCATCTTCAAGTCTAACAAGAGCTGAATCTCACACGAAGGTTCCTCCAATGAAATAGCAAGTAGAATCCTTTTTCGGGATCAAAATTCAAATCTGAGATCATTCATATTATTAACTATTTGCATATTCGACCTTCAATCATCACAGAAATCTAGTATTCAACTTAACTGATTATCTTACATCAAACTATCAAAATTTCAACTTGGTCAACCATGGTCAACTCATGGTCAAACCTAGTCAAACTTGGTCTTTTGGGACCTTCCAATGATGCAGAATGCATTCTCAGATGTAAATAACCACTTCTCAGATCAATTAACATGCTTCTAAACTATCAACGCTGACTTTTCTTGTCAGATTTCAATTTTAATCCCGAAGGGGGCATGGTATTGCACATCATTCAAAGTCTGTAAATCAAATTCTATCGATCAAGTCTATCAATATCTTTCATCAGTGATCAAGACAAACAATCACGTCTAGTTACTGATTCATCAAAAGTCCTCATCGCTCGGGGCAAATCTATCATCACTTGGGGCATATCAGATTCATCGATCCATATCAATCTGGTATTCTCTTAATCTTGTAATCTGTATCAGTTTTTGCAACCATCAGATCATAGTGTTATTTCTTTGGTTCTTCGGAAACTAAAGGATTCAGATGTGATACCTTCTAGTTCTGCTAAGACAATCGAGTCTAGAACGGGTCACTCACTTCTTATCAATCCTAAGGTTCAGAATCAGGCATTTTGACACTTTTTCGCAATAATAGGTTCATTTGCTTCTACAGTGAACATTATCTTTGGTCATTCAAGACCTATTATCTCCATATCAATTCAATATCAATCAACTCCTATCTCAATATCTTTCAATCGATTTCTATCTTGAGATCAGTTTATCTTTTGAATCAGTTTCATATCTTTATCAAACACAGACTATCTTTGAACCACTGCGCTTCGCACAGTAATTCAAAGAGGGGAAAAATGTAATACCCCAAAAATGGGCTATAAGTTCATTAATCTCCTACATCTTCAATTCGAATGAAATCAACATCAAAGTCCTAACCTAAGGCACATCTAAACATCATCGAATCATAATTGATTATCTTAAATTTTGCACAGGGGAATATTCCTAGTAATATTCCTAATTATCTTAATTATCTTTAATTTTATAATTATTTGGCAATAAATCACATTTATCCTAAAGTTTGATTAATTGAATATTTTCATATTTAATTAATTAGATTTAATATTTGCCACTTAATTGTGTAATTAAATTTAATTATATCTATTATTAATTGTATTATTTAATTTTGACAATAAATCTAATATCATATGAATAATTGATTAAATTCTTATTTAATTAATTAAAGCAAGTTGTCATTATTTAATAATATAGGTTTTAATAAAAGTTTGATTAAATAATTGATTAACCCATAAATCAATTGTTTTATTTTTAAAATCAGTTAAGTTGGAAATAAATCACTTTATTATTAAATTAATTCATAAATAAAACATGCACAATCATAAAAGCAAACAACTATCAATTATCAATTAAAGCTAAACTCTATTTTGAGTTAAAACTTAGCTTTTGCATGTTTTTGTGAGTTAATTATCTTTTATTTAAAAATAACTCAAAAATCAAGTTGAGTTATTTGAGTGATTTATGGCTTTTTCCCATGCACCTCCAAAGCCCTGGATTTCTATAAATTAAATGCTCAACTCTTCACAAATCATCTCATATTTTGCACAATCACGCTGGAGAATTGGAATTGAAGAATCAAAGCTCTTGCGAATCGACATCTTTGTGAGATCAATCTTATTTTTGCATTCATATTTCATATCATTGTTAGATTCATAGCATATCAATTTTCAATAGCATTCATAGCATATCAATTTCATTTAGCATAGATTTCATATCAGTTTTTATCATTCTTATTGCATAGAAAATATCAAAAAAATAGATTAATTGCATTCAATTCATATCTAGATCAATTGCATTCAAATCCTTCATTTAGGTGTCATCTAGGTCACTGATCTCGATAACAATCTGAGAACATTAATCTCGCACCTATTAGAAGGCAGTAAATCGCTTGGTTAGATTAGATTTCAATTTTGCATGATTTTGATTATCACTAACCTCTAATATTTTACTGAGTGTTGTGTCTACAGATCAGGTACAATTTTCACACACATTTCCCACCCCTGAATTAAATGCATGATTTTTTCAAGTGGGTTGGGTGGTTGAAACCCTAACCCTAGTCATCCGTAGCTTGTTGCAAATTTCCAAGATGACTAGGGGGTATAAGTTGCAGACTTTTTCTATTTGCGATGGTTCCAATTCTTTTTTTTTTGGTCCCAGATTGTTGATAGTGAAAATTTGAACAAGGAGAGCCTGGATTTAGGGTCTATTTCCTTTGTACATTTTGTCATTTGGTAGTGTATTGATTCCGCAAGTCTTAGTGAGAATATTTTGGATTCCAATCTCATATTGGTGTATGTCTTTTTGTTTTGCTCTTGAGCTCATATATGTTGATTGCACAAAGTGGGTTAGCATATGGTAAACAAAGAGTATTTTGGGGTTATCTTTGAGGTCCTAACAAAGTTAGGATTAAAGTCTTTAAGGTAAGTCTAGTGAGTTCATGGAAAGATAAGGATTTGATGTCCTGATATGTGAATGAGGGGAGTAATAGGCAAAGCACTTACTCTGAGTCTATATATGTTTGAGTTAAGGTTTTAGGGTGATATAGGTTGTTAAGTGACTCTCTACCCTGGGATAAGGCACTGATCCATTCTCTAGAAGCAGTCCATCATCAACAATCACACACATAATTAAATGATAAACATTTCAATTAGATAGTAAAGGGTATAGTTGTATATTGTTTAAAGACTCCTTTGAAGAAGTGAGTCAAGGGTACAACCACCTGAGCATTGAGGCTCAAAGTGTAGGAGGATCTCCTTGATCCTTGTTAATTGGCCCTCTTCCTTGTAGACTTTGGAGTGGTGATAGAGTCAGAGTTTCATTATAGTTATACATCAAAGTATAAATCTACAAGTTTTGAAGATCAAAGGGAACAACCAACAGGGCCTCATGTTCAAAGTTTCCATTTGTTTACTCCATCCTAACCTTATTACAAAGGTTGACCTAAAATGGTCACATTCATTTAAATTACTTGTTGAGTGTGTCGGTATCACTTTGAGACAAGTGTGCACACCATGGAGTAAAACATGTGCACCAAGAACAATATGAAATCTTCTAAAGATAAGTTCCCTCCACATAATACAATGCAATTATTGGATGAAGTTAGAACCATGGTGCATCAAAATTTTGAGCACACCCTTCAAATCATAGTGCCCCTGCAAAGCTGATTGGTAACACTAACTGGTCTCTAGAATTGGCCTTAAAAAATGATCAAATGGCCCCGCAGGAGAGTGTAGTGCCCAGATTTCCTTAGGCAAAAACATGACTAATTTTTTATTTTTTTTGAAGTGGCATTATAACATGAACAAAAGCTATCATCATATATTATATTAACATATATATGTGGAAAGTGTATAGCTTACTAAAAATTCTTCTAAACACATTTTACCATAGCAATACAAGCACTAGTATGGACAGATTATCACAAGAAACATAAATAAATAAAGACATTACTATTCCTACAAGTTACAGCTACAATCAAAGAGATACAACAATAAGCATTTCCCCTTTTTTTGTTATTACAACTTGGAAGCATGTCACTTCTAACACACACTACCAATCTTTACCAAGAGACTCTATCTTACAAGATCTTACAAGAAGAATAGATGAGACAAAGACTTATATTACATTTTTACAAGGTACACTTTACACCCAAAACCACTTTGAGGGAGTTCACAAAACACTACATTCTTTCATAGCCTTGGCCTGGTCCAACCAAGAAATCTTGAAAAAACTTGCAAGAAAACAAAACTGACTAGCAAAACCATGGTACTCTCCTCCCTACCATATGGCATCATGAGACCTCGTAGGTCCTAGCCAACCCCCAAGCAAGGGAAAATCAAGACAACAAGAAACACCCATACATCCCTCATATATTGCACACATCACATTACTTCATGAAACAACAACATATACGTCATTCTTTCCCTCACACAAGGATTTCAAAACACTTTTCCCACACAATACTCTCATGAAAAATCTCAAGGACTTACATAAACCATAACAACAACTCACAACACACATAAAAAAAATGAAATACCTTCCTACTCACATGAACTCATAAAATGCATAAACTCCATTAATGGAGGTTGAGGTGCACATACCTTCACCTGAAGTTATGGTAGATAGATCCCATGAGTCTTCCCTTTTCTTTCCTTTTTCTTTTCTAACTTTCTCCTAGCTCCTAGATTGTCTCCAAAGTTGGAGAGTGGGAGATTGGGCAACACCATCCAATTTTGCCACTAAAATAGGCTTCTCACACTCTCCCATGCCTTTGGGAGAGTTGTCAGCTTCCCATTGGGTGACCTTCCCAAAAACCTTACAACTTTCCTAAGGTGGTACTACAAAAAAGTGAATGGGGAAGAGAGTTGGAAACTTTTTGACTCATGAAGTTTCACATGTGAGTTTTGATTTTCGTCATTTGACAAAAGCCTACTTTTGGAGGGCTTCCCAAGGTGGCTCTAGGGTGTCCTATGGTTAAAAAGGACCCTTACCCATAGGTATAACCCATGGGCCCTCTATTTTTGTGTAAAACAACTCCCTAGGGGTCAATTTGACCCCTCAAAACCCAACCTAAAAGTGAAATCCGAGATTTAAGGAGATGTGACTTCCCATGTGTGTCCTAACCAAGGTAGAGGTATGGGGGAAGACCAATTTGTACTAGAGTAGGATAGTGACAACTTCCTAATACCAAGTAAATTTAAAATGCAACTAAATTCACATTGCAGGTGTCATAGACAACTCCAAAAACACATCACTTTCCTACATGGCAAGGTCCATAATTAAACATAGAAATAATAAAATTAAACATTCACATAACCCCTCCCTCTTCACAAAAAAAATAAGACACATCACAATAAGCCTAGTCCCCCTTTAGGACACAAATTTTGGTGTCATGGGAGGCACAACAAAATAGCTTGATTTCCCCTTTCCATGGTTTTAGTCCTGCACACTCAATGTAATTATCAGTATTCCCATAATAATCAGAGCATGATCAAAATACAATTAAAAATTAACTTTCATTTTATCAATACACTTTCAAGTTAGGTAACGAGCTATCCTCTAAGGAATCCATCAATTCTCTTATGAAACTAAATTTCAAAATGCTTCAAATTACAATTAATCCATAATTCCAATCTATGAAATCATCACTATTTGCTTCATTGAACTAATCTTATTCTATCAAGAAATTATAATCTTCTCAATTCTCTAAAGTAAGATTTAATTTTGAATAAACATCGTGACCTAAAGTTAAAGTCACATAATTATCAACCTTTCTTTATTAATCCTACCTCAGGGTATACTAGGGACTATGGTAAAATAGTTATCAATGCTATTCCAAACTTCTCATTTTAACTCAAGGTTAAGTCACCTAACCATTCATTGCAGTTGTACCTCTAGTTCATAGCAATTAATTGTCTAATCTGATTTTTCAGGATGTTCCAATTCTACAATATTAAACTTTGAACAAATTGAATTAACTATTAAATCCATAATTACATGAAAGTGCAATAAGAGTTTCATTTGTACATCATTTCCTAGCTTGACCATAATTATTCATTAGGGCAATATTCTAATCCACATAAGCTCCTTAGTATAATTTCAAATGGAATTTCTAAGCATCTTAGAGTAATATTAATTCTATCATGTAAGCACAGGTTTACACCTTCATGTTCTATTACCACAATAGTTAACTAAAGGTAATATTACTTCAAAACTATGTCTTAAATTAACATATTCCATGAATTCATTTGAAGATGAAATCTATTCTAATTAAGTTGATGAACGATAGCCAAGATATCTAATAACTTCACATAAAATCTATGAAAAGTTTTGCAAGAAATAATAGTAGTGCTTACGAGAGTGTTCTTACCAAGATGAGGGAAATGGAGGGGTCCTATAGAGAGCATCATCAGAAACATACCTTCATTCTCAACATGTAAGTATGTTGTTCAAAGGAGATCACTTAGAAGAGCCTGAGCTAAAAGGTTTTAATGATCAAACATGGCCACTCAGAAACATTGATTCAGTCTATACTGTCAAATTGCACAAATCACTTCGAGAACTGACTTTGAAAACCTACCCTCTAAAACCTTCACAAACTAGAAACTTGGGCATTGATTCCACCCATACAAGGTACATGGATTCACAATTAACATGCCCAAAAGATCAAGTGGTGAAAATCAAATAAACAACAGAGTTAGCCTATTAGAAAGATTCAGGATTAAAATAGTGAAATACGTAGAAATCTGATTTGGAAACGGTCTAGGAAAGTCTTTGGATAGATTGGGAGAGTCCTTAAAATTCTTAGGCAAGTACCCTTCCAAGTCAATAGTATGGAACAACATTCAATTATGCCTGACCATGAACAAGATGCAAACTACAAAGCCTCAAATTAGGCCACTCATAAAACTAAACAATGCACTCCTCTTAAATCTTAACAATCTGCAAATGAAATTGAACCAGAAAATAGGTCAAATGGGAACATGAGGGGCTGAAAATAGGCATGGAAAATCTCTTTTATTCCTACAACATGATGAAACCATCCGCATGCAATGACTAATCATTGGGAAAAATATGCATTCTTCCAAAGTGGGTTACTTAGTATAATTCAGGAAACACACTAAATGCAAATTTTCGGGAACACCTTTAAATGGCCACTTCTAAAACATGTCAGAACTAAAACCTAGGACCTCAAACCTACTACATATCTCAAATAATAGGTGATGATAATCCCATCCAAGTGACTAATCATGAAAATCAATAGGCCCTATTTTCTATGCATTCAAACTTAGCCTTTTTCAATGATTTTCAAAGGCACAATTCTGACACTTAGACAAATTTTACAAATTTGGACTCAAAAGATAGACTGAATTTTTGAGCTCCAACACATTCCACTATGAATATATTGTCAAAGCTTGGTAGAACAAAAATGGGCTGTGTGGACACTCTTTGTTTTAATTTCTCAAATCCTTCTTGAGTCGCCTTGGTCCAACTGAAGTTGTTTTTGACTCCTCCTTTTATTGTATCAAGCAAGGGTGCACATATCTCACTAAAGCCCCTTATGAAATTCCTATATAAGTGAACTAACCCATGAAAGCTCCTCACTTTTATCTCTATTTTAGGAGTGGGCCAACTTAGTATGGCTTCTACTTTGCTTGGGTCCATTTTCAAATCACCTTGGGAGACAACAAAGCCTAGGTAGACTAACTCTTGCTTTAAGAATTCACTCTTTTCTAGGTTAATGGCTAGCTTTTTCTAATGCAACCTTCTCAAGACAACTTCTAAGTGCTTCATGTGTTCCTCCTTGGTCTTACTAAAGATGAGGATATCATCTAAGTATACCACCAGACACCTACCTATGTAATCTTTTAGGACTTCATTAATTAATCTCATGAATGTACTAGGTGCATTTGTGGGAGCCGGCTATGCAGCTGACAAATTTCCCCAGCCCCACCACCATGCATAGTCCATTCCCCATCCACCATCTATAATACATAGTACATACTCTGCCCATCACTGACGTACTGTTGGTCAGTCCGGCTGCGTTTGCAGTCACATCACCATTTGCAAATTATTAGGTAACTCTAATAATGATATTAATTTGTATCTGTAATAATGATATTAATTCATAACTGTCATCACTACTTAATATTTAGAATATCTAAATTTATAATTATGCTTTTATTTAATTTGTATTATATAATATTAATTGATAATTAATATTATTTATTTAATCTTAATGATAGTATAAAATATGAAATAATATTAAGTAATTGGTAAATATATTATATAATATTAATTTAATTTCATAAATATTAATTATTATTATATTTATATAATGATATATGGTATATGAAAATTAATATTAATATTTCAAATTAAATATTAATTAACTATTTAATATAATTTAAAGAATATTACTATATAATAATGATCATTATATTAAAATATTAAATATATTGTCATTAATATAAAAGGTGATATATATTTAATTATTACCAATTAAATATAGCCATAATAATATTTATTTGTAACTATCATCACAACTTAATATATAAAATATCTAAATTTATAATTCAACTTCCTTTAAGTAAATATTATATAATATTGATTGATAATTATTTTTATTAGGTTTTATTTATCTGATCTTAGTTATAGTACATCATTACTTATCAATATCAAATAATTATATATTTTTTATATAATATTAAATTTAATCTAGCTAATATTAATTTTTACTATATTTATATAATGATGTATGATATATTTAATATTAATAATAATATTTTAGATTAAATATTAATTAACTATTTAATATAATTTAAAGAATGTATTATACAATAATTATCATTATTCTAATTTTTTTAAATATTATTATATAATAATTATCATTATACTAAATTTTTTAAATTATCCTTTAGTAGCAGTGGGTTTTCTTGGTTGTAAATATATTAATGGGAATTTTAGTGGCAAAAGTTTCCATAAAAAATAGATTGCTAATTTTTTTAATTTTTGAGTGAATATATTTTATATACAAATTTCTGGTGATTGAATAAAATTTTTAATATAGTAAATTTAACATTTATATATAATGTATTGATTGTAGCTGGTCAATTTTACTTAACAATTTTTTTTTATTTGAATTTATTAATGTTTATTAAATAGGGTTTGGATATTGCATATTGATAGACATATTTATGTTTTGATATAATTTCTTTCATTTCCCAACATCCTTATATTATTTTCCATGAATCTCATGATGATCAAATTATGATAGTGATGATTGGATGATTAGAGAGATTTAACAGTATAAAAAAAACAAAACAAAAATCTTAGATAAAATTGAGTAGCTACAATCAATACATTATATATAAATGTTAAATTGATTCTATATGCAATATTAAAATTCTTATTCACATTATGAATCATATAATAATTATTAATATTAATAAGATTATATAATTGTTATCTAATTCATGGAATGTGCTCTAGTACAATTGTGCTCAAATTTTTAAAATACTTGATTGTGAAAATACTTGATACGCTATATATAGAATAAAATTGGTGTGGTAGTTTGAATGTTTTAATTATATAAAAGTATAATTAAATGTAACAAATTTATTTATTTTTAAAATTCTTTCCTTAATTTAAAATTTTATAATATATATGAAAATATAATAATAAATTATTTTGTATAATACCTTTTAAAATTAATAAAAATAGTAAATATTTTAAAAAAAATTAAAAATAAAACAAATTAAATTATATGAAATAATTGTAAAAAAAAAATTCTTATTGGAAAACGTATATCTTACCAAAGGGGACACTTAGTCTTTTTTACAAACTACTAAAGGTGACACTTAGTTTTTTTAACAAACTCTTTTATCAAATTGGATTTGACCTGCATGACATGCACTCTCACTAGCAATTGTACTCTCTGTTACAATCCACTACATGGTTACAAATGTCAAAAACTACGGTAGAGTTTGTGAGGTTTGAGGCGTAGCATGGATGGGCATCCCATTTTGATAGCCATTGTCATGCATAGCCGAGGGAATTTGTCAGCTACATAGCCGGCTCCGCATTTGTGAGCCCAAAGAGCATAACTAACCATTCATAAAGACCCTCTGTAGTTTTAAAATCTGACTACAATTCATCCCCCTCTTTCATTCTAATTTGGTGATACCCACTTTTAAGGTCAATTTTAGTGAAGCATCTAGATCCTGCAAGACAATCCATAAGGTCTTCTATTCTATGGATATGAAACCTATATCTAATAGTTATCCTATTTATGGCCCTAGAATCAGTGCATAATCTCCATTTACCTTCTTTCTTTGGTGCCAAGACCATTGGAACAACACATGGGCTGAAGCTCTTTCAAATTAACCCTTGGTCAAGTAGTTCTTGAATCTGTCTTGCAATCTCCTTGTTTTGATCTAGTGTCATCTTGTATGCTGCTTTGTTGGGAAAAGATGCTCCTTGTATGAAATCTATTTGGTGACTAATTTCTCTTTGAGGCAGAAGTGTAGCTTGTGTTCCATCATTGATAATATCCTTAAACTGATCCAATAGATGCCTTACTTCTTGTGGTGTAGAGGTTTGTTGAGACTTGGTCTTCTCCTTGGGTTTAATGACTATAGGTAGTCCAACCCCTTCCTCATCTTTGAGTTCATGCAAGAACTCCTTGCCACTCATTAAAATCACATTAGAGTCCCTTTAGTTTTATCTCCTTCCTCCATAAGTGATTGGATTTTGTAATTAACCCCATTCTTCTTGAAGGTGTACATGTTCTTCTTTCCATGGTAGACTGCATCCCGGTCATATTGCCATGCTCTTACCAACAACAAGTGGCAAGAATTCATTGGTAGGATGTCACATAAAATTTTTTATTGATATTCCCCAATCACAAAGTCAAACCACACTTGTTCATTTCCTAGGATAGTTTGTCCCTTGTTTAGCCAGGTAACCTTATAAGGATGTGCATGAGGTATTCTAGCAAGCTTCAACTTTTGAATTGCCTCCTCTAAGATAGAGTTGTCTATTGAACCAGATTCAATGATGACCTTGCACACTTTTCCAAGGATCTTACACTTTATCCTAAATAGAGACCTCCTTTTCTTAGGTTCTTCTTTGACTAGTTCCTTAAGTACCCTCCTAAACATGAGGTTCTCGCCATTTTATGAATCCAGACTAACCTCTGATGATTTGACACTACTCACCTCTTCTTGTGCATAGGCTCCTCTGATGATTTGACACTACTCACCTCTTCTTGTGCATAGGCTATCTTCTTCTCACCTTCTAAACTTGAATCTTTATCAGGGAATATATAGGCAGGGTGGCCTAGTTGACCACAATTGTAACATTTCATGCTTGCAAAGTATGGACCTCTGCTAAAATTACTTGATCTTCCTCTTCAACCTGTATGAAATCCTCTTCCTTTTCCATAGTTACCTCTCCCACTTGGCTCATTACTCTATTCACCTAGCTTGGAATCTCCTTGGATCCTTGGCTCACTATTCCTTCCACCATATCCACCTCTATGTCTTCTAGTGTCTCTTCCTCTTCCTCTACCTCTAGTGTTAGAGTCTTTCTTCTTCTTATTTTTCTCTTCCACCTTAAGTGCTAATTGAAAGAACTTGTGAACACTAGTAGGAGTCTAGAAACTTATCTCTTCTTGGATACTCCATCTTAATCCACCTAAGTATCTTGCCACTATAATACTTTCCTCTTCTTGGACCTTAGATCTTAGGCATAGTTTTTGAAATTCCTCAGTATAAGAGGCTGCATCCATTTCTTTATATCTGAGACTTTTCCTTTTCTTGTGCATTTGGATCTCATGATCCTCTAGTAGATAATTCTCAGGTTAAATTTTTTTACCATAGCCCTCCAATTTTCTATTGGTGTTTTCCCTTCTTTTTCCCTCTCTTCTTGAAGGAATTTCCACTAGGTTAGAGCTAGTCCCCTGAGTCTTGCTTTGGAAACCTTCACCTTCTATGCCTCTAAGACACCTTCACATTCAAAGTGATTCTCCATCCCTTCAATTCATTCCATGACTAACTCTGAGTCCATTTTTCCAGTGAATAGGGGTATCCCATCAAGTGCCTTACCACCCAATGCCTTAATGGATTTAATGAATGGTTCCTCTTACATTGGAGGATCTAGTTATGGTATATAGTCATCTTCATCCACTTCTTTTCCTTTTTCTTCATCATTCTCTAATTTCTCCTTCATCTTGTCAAGCGCTTCTATAACTTTCTCAAGTTTATCCTTCATAGCCTCTAGGGCTTCTTCTAGGAGTCTATTCTTCTCCTTTTGTTATGTCACTTATCTTTCCAATTTGGCATTTGTCACCATGGTGGTTTCTCCCACTAATGTACTTCCACCTTCTTACATGCACTATTTCTTATCCCAAATCTTTTGGTAGCTTTAATACCAATTTGATAGGGAGGTCTCTTAAACTTAGTCCTAATTCACCAAGGACTTACTCTAGGTCCTTATCTTGGCCTAGTTAGGGCTCTCTAAGACCCTACCTCAATTAGAGATTACTAGCAATCACCTCTTACTCTCCTAGAAATATCTACCACTTCAGCTACTCAACCCCTTCTCCATGTACCCTTGCATGAACTCATTTCTTGAAGTCCATCACCTTAGTGCCACACTGGGAATTCATTATAATTTGGATAGAAGTCTTATTTTTAACTCTTCTTGAATAGTTTTGGGTTTCTCAAGTCTTCAAACTTACCCAAGCAATAGTCAATCTCCTCAAAATGAGGCTACAAGGCCAAAAGCCCCAATTAGGCCTATTTAGGTCTTTCAACCCTCCTTATGGCATGTAACTTTCCAAATTCTCACACAAGTGCCAAAATAAAATTGGCATTCTGATACCCTTGTTAGAGTTCTTGAATATTTTCAAGGTCTTGGGTCTTCAAAGAGTCCGTATAGTACTTTCCTAATACCATGCCTACTTTCTAGGCCTAATTGCTTTTCTCTTATTCATAGTGAAGAAATGACCATTATTCCATTCATCAAATTGATCAGGGCCTCTCCTTCTATGGATTAAGTCTTTAGACCTTGTTCTTCACTTCCATATTCTTGGATTGATTCATTCAATCCCTAAAGCCTTCTATCCTTCACTGGTTATAGTTAAGCTTCCTAATCGGGTACCCTCTAGCTCGCCTTGGGATTGATCATAAAAATATCTTCCATACACACTTGGACATAAAAATCTATATATACAACATATGTACAATTGTCTAGCATAATCCAAAGGGTCATAGAGTTCCCTCCAATGGCTTTCATGCTAGAGCCATTTTAAGTTCTCAACCCTGGATAAACCAATGAATTGGTCACAGAGGAGAACTTTAAAGAAAACAAAATAAAACAACCAAACTGCTAAGTATGTATACACAAAGAAAACTATAAATAATGGTCTATTCACACACATAAAATCGAGGCTCAGATCAATCCATAGTTTAGGGATAATCGAGCTCTTAGCACTATTTTCGAGTTGTAGGGCACACCATTAATTAATTTCTCAAAACAAAAAGTTATAAAATATGCCAACCTTCATCTCCAGGATTAAAAAAACTTAAATAGTATAGGGGGACTGAGCCAAAACTGATCAAAAGGATCCCTAACTACTTTTAGCCTTCGAGAGGCATTTTGACAAAATGTTGTCATGACAACTTTGCAAAGTTGTCATTGAAAATTTTTACAACTTTATTGTCAAACTTGTCTAGACCACTCCAATGAGTCCTAGATGAACTCAATGGTGGATCAAACACTCTGAGACTATTTTCCCTCTTTATTCCATCATTTTAGAAAGTCAACACAGTCTTTAATCAACTAGCATGGTAGATTAGTAGCTAGAGAAAGAAAACTAAGAGTCAACAAGCCTAGTAAGGACCCTTTCATGACTCCAACCAGCCTTCCTAAGACTTTTTAAACTCCACACACTCACTAGGGACTCTTCATAGTCCTTATTAGATAGTGACTTGTCTAAGGTCACTACAAGCCAAAATGTTTAGACTAGGGTAGCCTAAAGACCCTAGATTCTCTTGCACCAGGTGTGGACACTCATTAGACACACTCATAAGAGATGTGGACATTCATAGGAAAGGCATCTCATGTGTAGGCATGCCGGTGGTGATTGTTTCCATAACACTTGAGGAGGTGTTAGACATACTCAAAGGAGATGTAGACTTTCAAAGGAAAGGTTTCTCATGTGTAATACTGGATGAGGCATTAGACACACTCAGAGGAGATGTAGAATTATAGAGGAAATATATCTCATTGTGCATGGTCCGTGGGAACACTCATGTTGTGTAGATAGTGTAATGCTTCACTAGGGAACCCAGGAAAAATTATCCTAAAACATGCTATCAAGTTTACAAAATAATTTTGTTTTCTTAAAAGTTTACAATCAAAAACTACATTAATGTGGAAGCAATACAGTGTAATACAAAACATACTCATAAAAGTAACTCAACACATAGATTAACATTCCCAAGGGTTCCTTAATGTTTAGAATTACTCATAAGTTAATTAATCTATTAAGTACATTATCAATATACAATCTCTACCTAATGTAAATGAATAAAAAGTACAACATCATATAAATGAAACATAAATACAATTGATACCATAAGGTATATGCAATGAGCCATCCTCCTCTGCACAAGTCATGGGGTATGCAATAACCAATCATATACAAGGTACATGTACAATATCCTAAAAGATAAGAGAAATTCGACAATAATAATGAACAAGGAAGAAGGTAATGACAACAGGGATCACCCAACACTAGTTTAGGAACATCAAACTCTCAATGGTAAAAGAAACACTACCACATGACCACTTTGAACCAAAGGTCCACTCCCATCATGTTGAAGAGATAATAGTAGACCCCACTTGGATAAAATACCACAACCAATCATAAGGTATAACCTAGCAAGGGATCCTAAATGTTCTCTATCTCAAAGGGTACATCTCAATTACAAAGGTGGAAAAACTAATCCATAGGCAACCAACACATGTAGGAAACCTAAGATGTATATAGGAAAGTGTCATCACATATGTCTAACCCTTTAGTTTTTTCTTGGTAGTCTCTCTAGACCCCAGAACTCAAGTGACCATATGTGGCATCAATAAACCTATCGTATGGAAGAAGATGCTAATCATACAAGACCTCAATCATGCATCTTCTCCCACTCCCATCCTAGTCAAGAACTCAATCAATTACTCAAGTATGGGAGTGGAACATATCTTATTAATTTTCATTTTAAAACCTGCCATTTATTGTAACATGTTATCAATTTATTAAGTTACTTACAATAAGTGATCCTATCAACCACTTGTGGGCATTGACGCTTATTGCAAGTCACTCACATCTATTCACCTAGCTAACCTACCCTAATCTCATAAGTCATAATAATATATCATAAATCATTTAAAGCATGATAATCAACTTCAGTTCCATAAAAGATAAATGGAACTCACACTAGTCTTCAAACCATAATCCCACAATTATAAGTTGGTCCTCAAACCATAACATGATATAACACAACCTCTCAAAGAGTTCAAAAAATAATGAGCTTAAGAAATCAAGTTGGGAAAAAATAATTGTGACCAAGTCAAGATTATAAAAATACTAAAAATGCACATGTCACATAGAAGACAAACCTCCCAAGCCTCTGCATACCACTCCTAAAGGAAATGTAATTTCATCAAATAAACAACATTATATAAGGCAATAGAATAAATCAAGTAAGCAAACCATAACACAAGTCTCACTTGTTTAAGAACAGTCAATTTTGTTTATTAAAGTCTAGTTTGACTTATTAAGAAAACATTCATATTAAATATCATGCATATATAGTTTTTAAATAAGTATTTAACTAAAATCTCCATGCATATCAAAACACAAACCATTTAACAATTAGATAATGTTATTAATTTTATAAATATAAATATAAATAAAAACATTAATATTAAAACCTGCATGTAAAATAAAAAAATAAAAAAAAATAAATTAATCTTTATTTTTAATCTTTTTTTAAAATAAATAAATAACAATAACAATAATATTTTTAAAAATCATATATATATATATATATATATATATATATATATATATATATATATATATATATATATATGGGTAAAAGTACAAAGTTGTGTCACACTTTTATAAAGGAAAAGGTCAACAACACACAAATTTTTTAACTTTAATGACATAAAAATGGCATTTATATTTAAAATTTGGAGATGATGTAAACTAATGAAATATGTAAAAGTGGATGAAATTTATGCCTATAATTTTTTTAATTTTTTTTGAACAAGAATTCACATAGTTTTTAAGTTTTTTAAGTCCATTTTTTACTTGCTAAAAAATGCTAAAAAATGAGGGTCTTGTTCGCAACAAAAAAGTATATGCAAATAATCTTTTTTTCCTTTGATTTCAAAATATGTCATAGATGAAATGTATAGCTAGTGCAGAAAAGAAGAAAAATTAGTTTTCAATGTATATTTTCTCTAATATAACTACTCAAAGTCAAACATACCTGAAATCGATAGTTTTCATCTCACGTCAAATTTCCCCTATCAAATCTACACCATTCAAAAAATAAATTACACACTCTTGAAGATAACTCTCTCCTCTAGTGTTAAATATAAATTTTCAATTTTTTTGATAAGCTTTACTATTTTTTTCTATTTTTGAAGCATCTTGTTCTCAAATGTTAAAATACCTACTTGCAGTATTTTGAAATTATAGTATATTAAATCTAATTAAAATATTATAAAAATTATATGATGATAATCTTGACTCTGTGCTCTAAAAAAGGGTATTTTTATATTTGTAAGAAAATATCATTAAAAAGAGTAAGAGTTATTGAAACATCGCTTTTCTGAAATAATTTTATTTCTTTAGTAATTGTTAAAAAACATGCATTTAATAGATATTTCCAATTGGAAAAGGTGAAGAACTTATCTAACTTAGCTAGAATGAATCTAGCTAGACCATATGTTTGACAAAAAATAATTTTACTTAGAAATATTCAAATTTAGCTATGCTGATAAGTTGTCCTGAAACGTGACACAGCTTTGTGCTTTTACCCATATATAATAGATTTCAAAAGTCCAAATACATATACATTTATTTTTCTATTAGTTTTCTAATTCATGATTTAATATCTTTTTTTCCATATATATATTCTTTACTACTTGTATGCAAATTAGATGTCTAATAGCTAGAGATGATAAATTAACTATTACAAGCCAATAAATCAATTCAATGCAACACAATGAAGAATACAAAGTAACTATAAAATGATGAAACTAAATTATTTACATTCACATACCATGTAACTTGTCTCCATTGTCCTCCTAGCCTTGATTTCTTGTAGAGGTTGAGCTCTCAGATTTCCAAATGAAGTCTTCTCCCATGATGCTACCAAAGTGTGGAGATTTTATGAAATGAGTGCACAATAGCTTATGCAATCTAATGGATGGAATGTAAATGAAATTATGATAATATGGATTGATTTCTCTTAGAATGCTTGAATGCTTGGATGCTTGGATGCTTGATTGCTTGAATGCCTATTACAAAATACCTATTAGCTCACAAAGGGAAAATGTGGCTCTTTTTATAGAGTTTTGGAGGATCTAGGCCTAGGTGGCACAATCCTACGGTTGAGAATGAAAGGTGGAAGATCCCAAGGCTAGGATTGACTTGGTTGAAGGAGTTGAGAGAAATGGGGATGTAGTTGGAATGTGAGAGGAAGAATAGGGATGATGTTCTTCTCACATTGGCATGGAGGAAAAGAAGGTGGAAGGGAAAGACACATTTCAAGTGTCTCACAAAGACCAAAGAGAGAAAGAGGGAGAGACCTTTTCCTCATGAGGACTCTTTGCACAAGTGTCCTATGAGTCACCTTTGACCCTTAGAGGTGGCTTGAGGAGCCCCTTAGGAATAGGGAATGTCTCTTGACATGGTTGTTGAGAGGACATGTGGTCATGAGACCAAGTCCTATGAGGCCACATAGCCCTTAAGAATAGGACATGTGTGGGTGAGGATAATTACTAATAAATAATTAATAATAATTATTTATTTTAGCCAAGATGATGTGTCAAGTGAGTGGATAGATGAGGTGGACTAGGAGTCTTAGTCATATTTAGGTGATTGTATATTTATTCAAATCACTTTAATAAGACTAATTAGAAGACTTAGGATAGAAGGATAGACTATAGTGAATTCACTAAATAAATTGAATAATTTATTTAATAAATAGAGGAATAATTATTAATTAAATAATAAATATTTAATCAATTTATCAAGTCAATAGTAATTAAATAATAAATATTTAATTAATTAATGAAGCTATTTTTAGGTGTATACACTACTTTCTTTTAATTCTATAAGAAAAGATTATGCTCATATGCAAATATTTTATATCTATTTTAATTTGATTTAATTCTCAGGGTTTCATCAATAAATACAAAAAAAACCTAACTGAATTAATTTCAAGTTTTTCCCCTATTGTCCTTCAAACAAATTCTGGGCTTTTCACAAAAAAAATTCAATAACTAATTCAAACTAAAAATAATGAAAAATCAAACAATAATCCATAATCCAAATAAAACCATAATTTTCAACAATTAATTCCAATGACAAAGTAGACAATCTTTTCAAAAGAATGATAAACATAAGTTTTCAAATGCTATCTAAAATCCCCCAACTGAATAAAACAAAATAAGGCCAAATCAAAGAATCCCAAAAATCCAAGCATTAAAATAATTTTTTAACTTTGAAGCACCACAATTCTCCAAAACCTAATAGACATAATCAAACACCCAGGGTAATTTGAGAAGTGACCCTATCACGACTTAGGTGTGCAGAGGAAAATTAAGATGGTTAACCTCCTTCTTTGTTAGCCATGATGAATCTTCAACAGGTTGTTCTTTCCATTTGACCAAATATTCTTCATATGTCCTGTTCCTTGTGCTTCTACCAACATGACTATCCAATATGTCTTCAATCACCTTTTTATCTGAACTGGTTGCTAGAATATTCCA
This sequence comes from Chamaecyparis obtusa, assembly GCA_027943335.1. Taxonomy (NCBI): domain Eukaryota; kingdom Viridiplantae; phylum Streptophyta; class Pinopsida; order Cupressales; family Cupressaceae; genus Chamaecyparis; species Chamaecyparis obtusa. The sequence continues at coordinate 3,494,293 of BSBK01003243.1, read as the reverse complement.
CTATGCTGTTGTAACCTCATCTTCAACACCTCCTTCATGATACTCCGTCAAATCTAAAAAATTAAATACTGGTGAAATATTCAGCTCAGTAGGCAACTCGACCTCATATCCATTTCCTGAATCATGCTTCTTCAATATCTTACATGGCCCAAGCTTCTTTATTTTCAACTTGTTATATGTACCAACCGTAAATCACTCCTTCTGCAAATGAACCATGACTTCATCTCCAACCTAAAATTCCTTATGCCTCCTTTTCTCATCTGCCTTGGCCTTATACTATGCATTCATCTTGGTAATGTGCTTCCTCACTTCCTCATGGATGTTCTTCAAATGTTTTGCAAAATCCTCAGCTTTAGCACTACTTATTTCTCCTTCATCTATCTTCCTCAACTCAGATGCATTTTTGGGACTACTTCCATATACAATCTATGGATGATGTGACGAACTAAACTTCAAATCTATCTTCAAAACTTCACTTTTTTCTAGTGTCATTCTGTGTGCTACCTTATTGGGAAAAATGGCTCTTGGAATCAAGTCCATCTGATCACTGATCTTTCTTACTAGTGGTAATCCATCAGGCACATTATCGAATACAATATCCTGAAACTCATTCAATAATTTTGCAACTTCTACAGGTACATCTTCTACTTCCTCTTTCCCATCCTTTGGAATTAAGGTAAAACACATATGCTCATGCCACATACCATCTAAGAAATTTCCTCTATCAACAAAAGTTATTCTTGCATTACCACATACCTTTTCTTCTATTTCCTTTAATGGTTTTAGCTTATGTCGCACTCCATCCTTTATCAGGGAATAGGTATTTACATGACCATCATGTACAACACATCTATCAAATTTCCATGGTCTATCCAACAACATATGACATGCATCCATAGATATGATATCACATAGTACCTCGTCATGATACCCGCCAATCTTGAACTTTACTAGGCATTGTTCACTGACGATGACCTTGTGGTCATCCTGCACCCAGGCAACCCAATATGGATGTGGATGTTTCTGCCTCTTGAGATTCAACTTTGTCACCATCTCCTCTGAAACCAAATTATCAGTACTACCACTATCAATAATCGCATCACAACACTTACCCTCACACTTGCACCTGGTGTGAAACAGGCTCCTCCTTTGCTCAGGTTCATTTTCACCACTCAACAAGACTCTTTTGTTAGTTAGCGTTTCTCCTCTTTCAACATCTTTAAAATTTGATGATTTGACATCTTCATCTACATGTGTAACTCTGGCCTGGCATTTTTTCCTCCTATCCATCCTTCCTTGGCGTTGAGGATATTCAAATTCCCTATGACCTTCTTCTCCATAGTGAAAACATGTTCCACAAAAGCCTCCTCTTCCAGATCCTTATCCTCTTCCTCTTCCTCTCTGATCTCTATTGTTATGATCTTGGAAACAATTGAAATTATCTCCTCTCTGATTATGACTATTACTAGCCTCATCCTAATTTTTTAGATCTTCATTTCAATCTTCATATGACTATCCATCAGATCTTCTATCATGACCTCTTCCATTTTGTCTTCTCTCAAACTTCTTGTTCAACTTTTCCTCTACTTTTAGGGAAAACTAGTATGCCTCTTCAATACTATTCATTCAAACCAAATTCAACTCCTCTTGAATGCTCAGTCTCAACCCATTAAGGTAACGAGTGACTTTCTCCTTATCAGCTTCTACATGACCTATTCTGATGAGGATTCGATAGAACTCCTCTATATACTCCTGAACAAATCATCCCGCTTGCTTCAAACTTTGCATTTTATTTAGTAGGTCAAGCTCATAATCAACAGGGATGAACTGTCACTTCAATTTATCCACCATCTGATCCCATCTTGTGATTTTATCCTTTCCTCTTTGATTTCACTCCAATTGAATCTCTTGCCACTAGATCGTCGCATGACCTTTCAGTCTGGCCTTTACGAATTTGACCCTATCAGGATCCTCAATATCTTCATATTCAAAATATTCTTCACATTCATTGATCCAGTCGATTGACTCCTCTGAGTTAAGATTTCCTAAAAATGTAGGAACCTCAATCTTAGGTTTTTTTTCGATCTTGGAAATGGCCTGAAAAAGTCTTTCTTCCTCCTAGTTCACAACTTTGACATCTCCTTCTTGATCTTCTTCTTTGGCTTCATCCTCACTTTCATCTCTGACATTAATATTCATTCCTCTGTGAATCTCTTCTTGCAATGCTTGCACTTGTCTCTGTAGTTCCCTAACCTCAAGTGTTACAACACCAGCTCTTCTACCATGTTCCCTTCATGGAGGCATTTTTGTGCTTGTCACTAAAACTCTAACCATGGTCCTGGTGCAAACTGCCTCACAGTCGGTGATCTGTTTACATAGAAACCCTAACCCATGGTCCTAGTGAAAACTACCTCACAATTGACAATTTATTTACATACTCAGGAACTCCTTCTCTGATACCACTTGATGAAGGGTGATCCCCTTAATACCACAAACACATAATAGAAATATAGAAACAACAACAATATGCAAGAACAAAAAATGGGCTTGTTATTATCTCAACAAATGTGGAATTACAAACTTTCAGAATTACAATATGCAAAGTCACATGGGCATTCCCTTACAATATTCTATAGGACAAAGCTTTGAATTATTACCCAAATCTACTACCCAAAACTGCTCCGAGCAGCCTAAGACAACACTATAGCCTTCCTTATATAGGCAATTTTTCCACTGCCTGGGAAGGTTCCAAAATTTTAAGCCAACAAGGCTGACCAAACTTAGAATTATTTTATTTTACAATTTATTACATCAAAGTCAGCTCAAAATAACTTTTGAAACCCAAACAAAATTTTTGAAGGAAAATCATTTTCTGCCATTTTAGGTGACCCAACTTCCAAAGACCATAAGTCATTACCAGTTGACCCAATTGACTATTATAACCCCATTTTGGAAAGGCCACGAACTGCTCTATAGGCTTGACTTGTGCAAGAGACTATCACCCAAATTTTTGACCTCATCCAGGGCCTCTAAAGCCTTGAAAACCGAGTTCAAAGTTTCTGTACCCTGTTGCCAATATCGAAAATCTTCAATATCTACAAAGCTAGACTTGATCTGTTAATGAAACTTTACTGGCAGGCTGATATGACCAAAATGAACCTCCAGGGAAGAAATTAGAACATATCTATGTGTGTCTGTGTGTGTGTATATAATAAGTCAATTCTTATAATAATTATATAATCAATTTTATTTCTCTAATTGATGATACATACATCAACACTCCCTCTTAGCTAGGGAAGATAAAATCCATCAAGGTAATAAATCATTAATTTTGAAAGAGAGGAGATATCACCCCACTATGATATCAGGAGATATGGTATATGCAAGAATATCAAGTCACATGATGTTCACCATAGCTCATAACACTAATACATTTGGGGTGAAATTGCGACGGCCATTTGCGACGGCAGGCAAATGTCATGTGGTTTTGCCCTTTTTTTTTCAAATATAGCCCGACACCGTTGCAATTTGTGACAACAATACATTTGTCACTGTCGCAATTGTGACGTTGTCGGGATATAAGCACAAAATTAAAAAGGAACATTGTCATGTGTGTTTTCAACAGTGCCGTAACCCTCCGCGAAATCACATCAGGATATAAGGGCAAAAAAAATAAGAACGTTGTCATTTGTGTTTTCAACAGCGCCGTAACCCTCCGCGAAATCACATCGGGATATAAGGGCAAAAAAAACAAGAACGTTGTCATTTGTGTTTTCAATAGTGCCGTAACCCTCCGCGAAATCAAAGCTACAATTTTTGAGTACGTTGGGTTTATTTTTCTTTTGTCATTATTATGTAATCTGGTATTCAGCTGTTAGAGAGCTAAAATACCCAGAAATGAGGGCATATCTATGTTGAATTTATTGTTAGTGGCTTTGGTTATTTAGAAGTTTAATTTTATTTGTTCATCTTTCAAGCACAAACGTTTTGTGGACCGTAACGTCTTCATTGTTTCGAGTATGCAGTGAAACAGCCCTAACTTGCAATTGTGATGTTGTTGGGATATAAGGGCAAAAAAAAAAGGAACGTTGTCATTTGTGTTTTCAACAACACCGTAACCCTCCGCGAAATCACATCGGGATATAAGGGCAAAAAAAACAAGAATGTTGTCATTTGTGTTTTCAACAGCGCCGAGAGAGATTCCCTCCGCGAAATCACAGCTACAATTTCTGAGTACGTTGGGTTTATTTTTCTTTTGTCATTATTATGTAATCTGGTATTCAGCTGTTAGAGAGATAAAATACCCAGAAATGAGGACATATCTGTGTTGAATTTATTTTTAGCGGCTTTGGTTATTTAGAATTTTAATTTTATTTGTTCATCTTTCAAGCACAAACATTTTGTGGACTGTAATGTCTTCATTGTTTCGGGTATGCAATGAAACAGCCCTAACTTGTGACTACCTTCACGGTACTTGTGTACATTATCATGTTGTCTTTACAGTGACTGTCCTCATTCAAGTGGCAATTACACAAGGGACAATCACTGTGAGATGTCCTCATTTGTGACAAGGATAGTCACACTTAGGACATCTCATAGTGATATTCCCTTGTGTAATTTCCACTTGAATGTATTGCTATTGAACCACATTAATGCTTTTCTTCTTCAACAAATGAGGACAGTAACTGTAAAGACAACATGATAATGTACACAATTACCAAAAAATGATCTTGTTAATTGATGTAACACTTTGTCTTGCTCACTCCCTATCCTTCACTAGGGTCTCTTTAGGCCAATGTTTTGACTTGATAGGGTACTTAACTATGCCTACACTCTTTAGGTATCTCTACCCAAGATCCCACTCCTTCAACTAGTGCACACCAACAAGAAATACAACGAACTCTGCTCAATACCAATCTAGCTACTAGGACACTCCTAGTCTTGTCTTCACAAATTGAAACACATTCAACTAGAACTTTACTCCATGGAGAGGCTGGCCACTAGGACCTCTATTGGTTTCAATATTACTCCTTCACCTATACTTTTCATCAGTACTTCAATCCGGTTCATCAAACCATGCCAATTGCACCCAAAAATAGGCTGCTAGCAATTAGGCCTTTGTCAAGCCTTTTTGTTTATATTAAGCCACCTAAAGGGCTTAGGATTCAGATGCCCTTTATTGAGAACTCCAAGATATATAAGGTCTTCTCCTCCTAGATTTTTTGTACACCAACTGCTACAGCCATGCCTGAAAACAAGTATTTTGACACAACTTGGATAGTCTGACTAAGAGTTTGTTTTCTTAGCAGCCAAAGAAACTCACCCAATCTTCTAATTTGACTTGGGGCTTCTTTAGATGTGTGTCTACCTCTCCATGAGATTTTAGTTGAAGCAACCAATGCATTCAACTTGTTGTAATCTTCTTGTAATGATTTGTCATCCCTAACTGTGCTCAACTGACTCACCTAGGACATCATTGCAAACATAGAAAATGAGCTTCCCAGGGCCCCTCCTTCCAAACATATAGTACATGGAGTCTCCTCACCCATTCCAAGAGCCCGTACAAAATTGACAATGGAATGATGAGCTAAGACTCCATTTGTTCAACCTGCCTGGTTCAAACCAATGATAGGGTACTTAACAAAAGAATTAACAAACTAGTTGGAATGCTTCAAAAATCAAAAAAAACACAACACAGAATAAAAAAACAACTTGTACTAACTTTTCCAATAGACACTACGAGCTATCTAATCCATTAATCAACTGAAAACAAAGAAACAAAAAAACTCAAGAATTCACTAAAACCGTGTTACTCTATAAATCTTCTTAATTCCAAATGTTTTTCCCCCCAACCTTTTGCACAGATTGATGGAGGCCTCTTATAGTTGATCTGATGCCTAATTCAATGGTTTCATATAGTTACATAACCATCTTACTCGAAAATGCTCCCTTGCACAAATGTTGTCAATGTTGTGAATGACAACATTGACAACTTGTTACAACCTTTGGGATTTTGGTTCAAAACTTATTGTTCAAACACCATAAGACCCTAACCATGACTTAGTTAGGCTATTTAGACCTCACATAGGCCACTTCTACACTTCTTTTCCCAATTTGACCCCTAAATGCTTCATTCCCACTTTTGCCACAATATTGGTAACTTGGGTACAAATTGGCACTTGCCTTCACAAAGGTCACACATGAGGACATCTCACAGTGATCGATTGTCCCTTGTGTAATTGCCACTTGAATGTATTGCTATTGAACCACATTAATGCTTTTCTTCTTCAACAAATGAGGACAGTCACTCTAAAGACAACATGATAATGTACACTCACTGTAAGGACAGTCACAAATGAGGACATCTCACAGTGACTGTCCCTTGTGTAATTGCCGCTTGAATGTATTGCTATTGAACCACATTAATGCTTTTCTTCTTCAACAAATGAGGATAGTCACTCTAAAGACAACATGATAATGTACACTCACTGTAAGGATAGTCACAAATGAGGACATCTCACAGTGACTGTCCCTTGTGTAATTGCTGCTTGAATTACACAAGGGACAGTCATTGTGAGATGTCCTCATTTGTGACAAGGATAGTCACACATGAGGACATCTCACAGTGATTGTCCCTTGTGTAATTGCCACTTGAATGTATTTCTATTGAACCACATTAATGCTTTTCTTCTTCAACAAATGAGGAAAGTCACTCTAAAGACAACATGATAATGTACACTCACTGTAAGGACAGTCACAAATGAGGACATCTCACAGTGACTGTCCCTTGTGTAATTTCCGCTTGAATTACATAAGGGACAGTCATTGTGAGATGTCCTCATTTGTGACAAGGATAGTCACACATGAGGACATCTCACAGTGATTGTCCCTTGTGTAATTGTCACTTGAATGTATTGCTATTGAACCACATTAATGCTTTTCTTCTTCAACAAATGAGGATAGTCACTCTAAAGACAACATGATAATGTACACTCACTGTAAGGACAGTCACAAATGAGGACATCTCACAGTGACTGTCCCTTGTGTAATTGCCGCTTGAATTACACAAGGGACAGTCATTGTGAGATGTCCTCATTTGTGACAAGGACAGTCACACATGAGGACATCTCACAGTGATTATCTGTAATGTCCCCTTTTTGGCTAACTTGGAAAATAGGAACAATTACTCCACTTCTCAGACTTACTCTATCAGATACTTACAATTAAACTAAGTAATGGAGGTTACTTAAGATATCAACTGCTATTTCAGATTCAATCACAATATGTGTGCAAGATGATATTGATACCAATATGTTTAATAGCACTGTCAGATATAATGATATGAAATATGCTATGAATATGATGTTTCCTATCACTTATAGTGATAGTATAATGATGGTATGTCTGATATAAACAATATCGATATACAATCAATAAGTATTGCTTATAGCAATGTATTTGCTGTGTCTGATAATATGATGTAATTATGCAAATGTGTAATATCGCTATGAGTGATATGTTGCTATTTCAGATTCTGAATTATATGCTTGCAACTTCAAATATTGATGCTATTTCTGACTATCCTTTCTATCTGTGCAATCATGGTGTTGTCTCTGATCTGCAATGATAAACTTGAAACCAAACTGCCAAAGGCAGATGCTCTATTGAGTATATCCAAATATGGATAAGTAAATAAAGTTCTAATGATGCCTTGAGTGACTGACGAGAATGCATTCTTATATTGTCTTTAACAAATGAAGAGATGCTATGAATGAGATGTGTCTTGTTTCTTCCTCCATGTCCCTTTGTTAATCACACCTTTCCATAATCCGACAGTTCACATAATATTATTTCATTATTTTCTGATCATAGATAACTCCCAGATTGACTCAATATCAAATCTTTTTATGAAGGTAATCTTCCCTAATTGGTAGTGCAACCAGTAGTTAACATCCATTGTGTTTGTATTAGTTTGGTCTAACTATCATTAGTATTTAGTCAATCGATATTAACTCTTGCCTTATCCCATATTGTTATGATGATATCCAATCTTTCTACTCTGATATAAGTCGATATCATTTTCTGATAATTGTCCATTTATTGGTTGATTGCTGGTAATGGAGTTTGATCTTCAAATTGACTTCCATTCCTGTTAATACTTAAGGATACATTGTACTTATTATCCATGACTGATGCCTCATTCATCAATAGCTTGTGATATAATCACTAATGCTTTTGTGTTTCTACAAGATGTGGTTTATCTCAGACAATTGATAATCTTTCAATCCTTTAGTCGATATCCTCCTATGTGGTGTCTATTGATATAGATAGTAGAATTCAATCTAGTTTATGTTATTGTCATGATAACATAGGAAGTGATGGTGCATATTTGCTAGCGGGTCTTCATGTTTGATATTGCTTTATCGGATATGTCATTGTCTAAACTTGTGCAATTAATGATTATTTATAATATATGAATGGTTATCCTTCTTGCTTATCAATACATCTTCTGAAACACATAGCGACCTATCCCTTATTCATATCATGTTGATCTTGACTTCATAGTATTTGGTTCATTAATCATCCTCTCATGGTATCGATGTGTAATGACTAGTGATTGTTGTATCACTTCTTCATTCCTCATCGTGATAGATAATGCAGATGTTTAATGTAGATGTATATCGATTACAAATATTCGATATTGCTTTAAACGTTATTATTATTATTAATGTTATTGTTATTATTAAATATTATAATTAATGATGTTAGTAATATTAATAATATTATAATAAATATTATTATAGTGATAACATATTGTTTTATATTGAGAGGTTTATTAATATTATTTATATATTAAAATTATTATATCAATAATTGATTTAATATTATTACTTAATATATTATTATAATATAATATATATAATTTATTAATAATTATTTATTATTAATTTATATTATAATTATAATCATAATTATATTATTTATTAATATTTTAATATTATTTAATTAACATATTACTTATTATGCTAACTATATATTATTATTATCTTTTGATAATAATTATATATTATTTTTATATACTGTTAATAATAGATTATTATATATCATCTAATCATTTTATTATTATACTAAGTTCAATATGTCACGGCTCATGACATTGTCCCTTGTGTAATTGCCACTTGAATGTATTGCTATTGAACCACATTAATGCTTTTCTTCTTCAACAAATGAGGACAGTCACTCTAAAGACAACATGATAATGTACACTCATTGTAAGGACAGTCACAAATGAGGACATCTCACAGTGACTATCCCTTGTGTAATTGCCACTTGAATTACACAAGGGACAGTCATTGTGAGATGTCCTCATTTGTGACAAGGACAGTCACACATGAGGACATCTCACAGTGATTGTCCCTTGTGTAATTGCCACTTGAATGTATTGCTATTGAACCACATTAATGCTTTTCTTCTTCAACAAATGAGGACAGTCACTCTAAAGACACCATGATAATGTACACTCACTGTAAGGACAGTCACAAATGAGGACATCTCATAGTGACTGTCCCTTGTGTAATTGCCACTTGAATGTATTGCTATTCAGCCACATTAATGCTTTTCTTCTTCAACAAATGAGGATAGTCACTCTAAGGACAACATGATAATGTACACTCACTGTAAGTGTACATTATCATGTTGTATTACAAATGGACCTTATGTTGGTCGGGATATAAGTGCAAAAAAAAAAAGGAACATTGTCATTTGTGTTTTCAACAGCGCCGAGAGAGATTCCCTCCGCGAAATCAAGTGGGTTATCATTTGTGTTTTGAACAAAGCGGGTTGTCATTTGTGTTTTGAACAGCACCGAGAGAGATTCCCTCCATGAAATCAAGCGGGTTGTCATTTGTGTTTTCAACAGCGCCGAGAGAGATTCCCTCCGCAAAATCACAGCTACAATTTCTGAGTACGTTGGGTTTATTTTTCTTTTGTCATTATTATTTAATCTAGTATTCAGCTGTTAGAGAGCTAAAATACCCAGAAATGAGGACATATCTGTGTTGAATTTATTGTTAGTGGCTTTGGTTATTTAGAATGCTTCCCCACAATACTTAATTACACAAGGGACAGTCACTGTGAGATGTCCTCATTTGTGACAAGGACAGTCACACATGAGGACATCTCACAGTGACTGTCCCTTGTGTAATTTCCACTTGAATGTATTTCTATTCAACCACATTTATGGGCCCATTTGGACCATGACACATAGTAGCATCTACAGAGAAGAATATCCCAGGTGTAACAAGTTGTAAGAATATACCAACAGTTCTAAGAAGTTCCGTAGCACGTAGTACCATCTACAGAGAAGAATATACAACATGAGGGCAGCCACTGTAAAGACAACATGATAATGTACACTCATTGTATGTGTACATTATCATGTTGTCTTTACAGTGACTGACCTCATTCAAGTGGCAATTACACAAGGGACAGTCACTGTGAGATGTCCTCATTTGTTAGGCTATTTAGACCTCACATAGGCCACTTCTACACTTCTTTTCCCAATTTGACCCCTAAATGCTTCATTCCCACTTTTGCCACAATATTGGTAACTTGGGTACAAATTGGCACTTGCCTTCACAAAGGTCACACATGAGGACATCTCACAGTGATCGATTGTCCCTTGTGTAATTGCCACTTGAATGTATTGCTATTGAACCACATTAATGCTTTTCTTCTTCAACAAATGAGGACAGTCACTCTAAAGACAACATGATAATGTACACTCACTGTAAGGACAGTCACAAATGAGGACATCTCACAGTGACTGTCCCTTGTGTAATTGCCACTTGAATGTATTGCTATTCAACCACATTTATGGGCCCGTTTGGACCGTGGCACATAGTAGCATCTACAGAGAAGAATATCCCAGGTGTAACAAGTTGTAAGAATATACCAACAGTTCTAAGAAGTTCCCTAGCACATAGTAGCATCTTCTAATTGTCTATACCACTTCACAAGGTATTGTTTGCACACATTGTTTTTGGTTCTTTTGATGACCCTTGTTTTGAAATTGCTATTAGGCCTTGTAGCTTATATGTTTTGATTTTTGGAGAGCTTCTAAAGCTAAGCAAGAAGACCATTGCACGAGTTATAGCCGCGCGCTCAGGTTTGAAAATTGTATATTTTTTAATCTAATGTATATTTTAACTAGACTTTTAGCTTATTTTTGCTGTATATTTTAATCTAAAGGGAATCATGGATGTGAACTTGAAATAATTTTGTACTTAGTTCTTATGGAGAGAATAGTAGTAGTTTACGGTCTAATATCAAATAGAGTTTTCCAATTACCCGTCTAATACCACCCGTATGTTTATCAACTCATGATATAATAATTTTGACATGTTTCACATATTATTGCAGGTTAAACACCACAAGGGTATGTTCTGTAATGGTCAAAAATTTTACGTCAAAGAGTTGGATGACATGAAGAAAACTTGTGATTCTAGAATAACTGCAGTCTTTCAAGTGACTAATATTTCATCTAGAAATGACTTAGATCCTCAAGAGTCTAAAAATCAATACTATGGCATTTTGGATGATATACTTGAGTGTGACTTTAGTTCCTTCAAATTAGTACTCTTCATTGTCAAATGGTACAGGCTACGACTTAATCCAAATGATCCTAATAGAACTGTTATTGAACATGATAATGGATTTACAATGGTTAATACAAGGTCATTTGAGCCAGTTGGGGATGAGCCCTATGTTCTTCCAAGCCAATGTGAGCAGGTATTTTACTCAGAGGTTTCACATAAACTGAGTTGGTCATTTGTTGTTAGACATGAACCGAGAGGAAGGCCGATAAAGTATAATGCGATGGAAGAAGAAGATACCGAAGAAGTAGAAGATGATGTAGATGATGATCATGATCGACAATTATTGGATGATGTTCCCGAGACAAATTTTCATGAAGAAGAAGAAGAAGATGATGCTGCTACTGATGATGATGATGAAGATGATGTTGATGTTGATGATGATGATGTTGATGATGACGACAACGATGACAACGACGACGACAATGATGATGATGATGACGACGACGATGATGATGATGATGATGATGATGATGATGATGATGATGAGGATGAGGATGATGATGATGAAATTTAAAGTTATGCCATCAATCCTTAATGTATTTAATATTCATTTCTTGATAGAAATATATTTGTCTTAAATGGTTACATAGTTTATTCATTATCTATTTAAAAGCTATAAGTGTTATAATGTGTACATTTTAATGTTTTTAATTTTTATGTGATGCTTATGATGGATGTGATTATGATTATGATGTGATTATGCTCACGATAATTGAATTACATTTGCAGGAAATTGAACCCCTTTCAAGAGCATCCTGCACAGTCTCATGGATCGACAGGTATAAGTCAATACACCTTATAGAAAGTCTATTTAATACACTTATCAATAGTAAGATTGATGTCTTCTAAGATCTCTCCCATTTGCAGGTACCAGCAAATAGGTATTTGTCAGAAGTGTCTTCCTCGAGTGAGGGAAATATAGGAATAGAAGAGGAAAGTGAGACATGCAGTTTATCTAGAATAGGGAGATTAACTAGAGGTCAAAGGACTAGAAGGAAATTCAATAAACACATGAAATTTTTCCTTGCTCAAGGGGGGTCATGTTCTTATGATGATGAGATGAAAGGCAACATCGAGGTGCCCTTTAGGTACCAACATCTACAGAAACATTGGGTACCCAAGGAACTTCCTCTAATAAACACTGATTTTTGTGTTAATGAGAGGATATATCGCATAGAACCATCATCATTACATGGTTTGGGCCTATTTTCTATGGATGGCATAAAGGTGTCTTACAACAAAGTTTCTGAATTGATGGAGTATGTTGGACCATGTTACGATTACAAAAGTTGGATGCATATTGTTCAATATAAAAAAAGTATGCGTAGGTATGCACTCTCGGCAAATTATATACAACAGCAAGACAATAATCAAAGTAAAAGTGTGGCTATATACATTGATGGAAGGCCAAAAGCAACAGGGAATATTGTGGGTTTTATAAATAGTACACGACCTGGGTCAACTATAAAGCAACCCAATTGCATATTTGAGGCGCGCGAGGGAAATCATGTATTCATCTGTGTGATAAAATCAATACGTGCAGGGGAAGAGCTGCTTATTGATTACAATTTGAACCGCATAGATACAAATGAGGCTACTATCATGGGGGTGGTACATACTATTAAACCAACTTCTAATCAATGACTCCAACATACCATTTAGTTATTAAATTTTTGGCTAACATTTTTATACTTGATCTTTGACACAGGGGCACAATATGGAGCAACCACCCGAAGGTGATGGTGATGATATTCCTAGCTCATCTACACATGAGCAGGTAAAACTCATTGTAATTGTACAAACTAGATAGAAGCAAAATGTTATTTTTTTTAATGTTATTTTCTTCATTGTTTTGGAGTAATTTTGATAATAATAATACTATTGTTGTCATAGAGGGCTGGTGGTCGGAGAGAGGGAAAGCAACCTGCAGTCCCTCAGGAGTCCCCCCTTGTGGACCCTTTTTTTATTGATTTAGCAGAGACCGATGACCCGATCGGTTCCATTAAAAAGCTGCTAAAGAAAATTGGAAAAGAACTTCTACGTTTGGTATCCATACATCCTCAGACTCAGGAAATAAAAGACAGGGCAGCTGAGTTGTTGTGCACTTCTGAAAACTTTAAAGTAAGTATTAATGAAATTTTTAATTATTACAAGAGTTCAATAATGGTTTTTATGTTATGCTCTTTTATGACATTAATTAAAATATGGATGCATTGTCTTTACAGAGTTATTTACATAATTTTGAACCCCATTCCCATGATGAGGCCGGTATTACAAGTGGTTCAGGTAGATCACATGTTCCATTCCCCACTTGTGTTTTCCACTGAATATATATAGGAATGATCATAATCATTGACAATACATGCTCGAACAATCTTTTTTTTTAATGCTCTAACAATCTTGTCCATGCTAGTCCATGCCTTCTATATTTATGCATGCTCTAACAATTTTATTCTTCAGCTCCTTTCCATGATGATATGACAACGCCGCCTCCATCAAGGATAGCCACAAATGTCTTGCCGACTGCCATGTCAACAACACACAGCCTAAATGCACCAACTGTTGCACCATCTATTGGTACACAAATCCCTCTTTTTCTCTCTTTTGTTATGTGTTTAAGTGTTATGTGTTTACGATGTAGATCCCTTGATTGTGTTTGTGCCATGGGTGCTCTGCACCAATTTATTTCCCTTGAAGTATTATTTCTTGGAGGCATTTGATAATGGTTTTCATTTTTTGCAATAGGAGATGCAACAAGTCCCGATGCAACATCATTTCCTGGATGTTCCCATGTTCCTAGTACGGGAACGGTGAAGGATTGCGTATTGATCATCAGCGATGATGAAGGCATTCCCTTAAAAGTATCCAAACTTCCAGGTACTTTAAAGTTATTATTATTCTATAGTGATATAATAGTAATTTAGTTTTTGATCACTCTTCATCGACTAATGATCCCATGATTATTTTGTAGGGAATGATATTTTTTGGTGAAAACTTGGTGACGAGTGTTTGCGGATATTTGGGACCACCATACGTACATGGTGGAACATCATATCCTAACTAAAACCCCAAACCACTATTTTGATTTCATATCATTGCTAGAATAGTTTTCCTTTTCATCAATTTCTTGAACTATATTAAAGGTAGCTTCTCTTCATTTATGAGTCTAACATGTTTTTTTTTACTTAAAAGGTGGAATAACCAAGATAAAAAGTTGAAGGATGATCTTGTACATAGTATGACCTAGCTTTTTGGACCTCGTGCATTCGAGAGAAACAAGCTCCTTGAAAGAGCTGGTTTATGTTTGAAGTATATTAGGGACCAGTACAGGAAATATTTAGAGGTTAACCCAAGGCACGAGCGTCCGCCCTGTGTTCTTGAGGCTGAGTGGCAGGGTTTGATTTTGGATGGAAAGTATAAAGCCGACATGAAAAAAGGAATTATGCCAGTAGAGAGTAGAGAAAGGTATGTGATACTTTTGAGAATGTAATTATGTACTAATTAACCTCTAAATTTTTCCTATACTGGTCTCTAACATATTTCAAACTTTTCATAGATTGCCTGACACATCAAAGGCAACAAAGGCAAGATTAGAAAAGCACGGGACACACAAGCTCGGCTCTGGTGGTTTTTCCAAACTTCAAGCATGAGTTGTAAGTATTAGTAAATGAAAACTTGTGTCAATTTTTTTATATATTGCAAGGAAATTTTTTTTGATCAAACAATGCAAGTAAAATTCACCATACCAAGAAAAAATGTAGGGGTGAGAGTTCAATAGATGCCTCATAGAAGAGGACAAGAGAATTGGCTTCCAACAAGGCTATAGAGCCGTGGCTAAACGGCTACGAGCTGAAATCAGTGTGCAAGGTTCAAATAATGATGCATCTGAGCCACAGGTAAATAAGCTAAATGAAATTTATTTCAAATTGAATACTTTACCAATTAGTCTATTTGATGTTAAGTTCTAATATAAAGTGAGTATATATGTTTTAAGAAAGCAATGATAACAATGTGTAGGATATTGGAATGCAGCCTGACAATCCTTCTACACAATCTATGCATAATGAAGGTTCGCATGATGTGCATCCTAGTGGTGGAGGTATACATTTTCTATTAAAATTTTTATATGTATTTACAATTGGTGTTTGGATTAATGTAACATTTTGTATAGCAACTGTAGAGGATCGAGGGGTCGGTGCTCATGAGCATGTTGAGGTTGAGTCTAGACAAAATGATGTGGCCAGATCAGGTAATTAAAGAGCGCCACAGTTATGTTCTTTAAAATAATTAAATACTTGTAACAATTATAATTAAATATTTTAAATTTAACTCTTTTATTTGTTATTGTAGAGGACCCCCCTTTGCAGCAGCATAGGAATTTGAGATCATCAAGAACAAAGAACAAAACAACTGATGAGGGGGGTATTGATGATAACACTAATGCTCCTCTTAGAGCTTACATAGAAAAAAAAATTAGAAAGAGAAAAAAGAAATGATTGTCATCTAAATACCTTAATTGATAATGACTGAATTTTATGTCTCAATGAATTTAATTATGTGCTAATGAATGTTCATGAATTATGTGTTTATTTTCATATTGATGAATGTTGTGTGTTAATGAATCTAATGTGTTAATGAATGTTATCATGTGATATTGATTGAATGTTACATTTTATTAATAATTGAAAGAATGAATGAATGTTAGATGTTAACGGGGAATGTAGAGTGATGTTAGGGGGAGGGGGGTGGGGCCAAATGAGCTTCCACCTTCACGTGGTTGGCCCTGTTTAGTAGAGAATATTAAACTATATTCTCGAAACAAAGTGAAGCTCAATAAGATACTAAATGAGTCAAAATGGTTATCAAGGTCCTCTATCCATAAGATACTTGTAGTCAAAATGGTTATTAATAAGATACTTGTAGTCAAAATGGTTATCTAGGTCCTCTATCCATTCCATAAGTTCTTCACCATTCAAACTTCCTCCATAACAAGGAATGTGCTCTAGGTTAGTCATGAAGCCTAGCATGGACTCTCTGTCAGATAGAGCCACTATTTCAGAGCCTTTTCTGTGCATTTCCTTCAAGCACTGTACAGTGTACGGATGTGAAAGGGAGGGCAGACCAGTGTGGAAGTTAGAGTATTTATATCTTATGCTTTGAGAGTTTATTTGGTAGATTCAAGACACCTTATATCAAAGTTATTCCTTTTTCTTATCTGTTGTTCTGTCAAACCCTCATTTTTTGGGTTATTGCATTCAAATGGCCTTAACTTGCAAATAAACCATAGGATATCCTCTGTTCTTTGTAAAATGCAAGTTAAGGGGGTTTATTTTCATATTTTAAAAGCTTTGGAACAGGATACTAAGCCAGAGAATTTCAAGAGCAAGCCCTAGGTCAAGAATCTCAATGTTCTTGACTAGGAGTTGATGGATTATGCAAGATCAGAGGGTAGCGGCAAGTAAAGGACCTCAAACCTTGTTGAATCTAGATCTTTAGAGCATGGTGGACATCTTCAAACTCTGATCTTGGTTTCATGCACCCATTTTCAATGCCTTGTTTTGGAACCCACACCCAAAGGCATGCATTAGGTCTGCGGACTCAATAAGGACATTGATATGCTGGAGTGGAGTCAAGGTCTGGGAGTTGGAGGATTGTTAGAACATCAAAAAGGGTACTCAAAAAACATATAAGTTCATAAGGTCCTTTGTCAAATTGAAGAGTTATTGCTACAGAACAGGTTTTGGAGACCTACTAGAGTCACTAGGTCTATTTGGACCCGTTTGGACCACGACACACAGTAGCATCTACAGAGAAGAAGTTTGGTATGCAATGGTCTTGAAACCTCCTGAGAAATTCTTGGTATGCATTTGTGTGGTGCAAAAGCTTCGTTGAAAGAGAAAAAGAAGAAAAGAATAGAAATGATTTTTTTTCTTTTTATGTCATATACTGTAACCAGCTACTTATAACTTGCAAAAATTATTATAACCATTTGAAATTGAAACTTAGTTTAATGTGAAACTGAGAACTACTTTATTAGAGCTTTCTGTGATTTAGATTCAGACATCAAGAACATTGTTTGCCTAATATTGTGATTAATGTTTATTTATTAATATCTCATACTGACAAACAATTGATAATTGTAGGGAAAACATCATTGGGGGTCTTTGAGGATCCACCAGAAGCCAAGGAGAAAATGTATTCAAATGCTAAAGATGGTGTAACAGTCCTTACAGCTATTGAACCTTGCTGTGTAGATCATCTCCGATTCTCCAAGTTCAACAGTACTGTGGTATTCCTTTGGATACTTCTAATGGTAAATTTCAGACATCAAGTTCTTTTCGTATGAAACTACTACATTTGTAATCTGTAGTTTTAAACTTTTAGTTTATAAATGTTCATCAGCTTTAGTTCGTATGCTGCCATTTCAAGTATGATTAATGAAGTTACCTTTATCACAGGATGAAAGTGAGCAGTCAGCATACTGGTACGGAGCTGGCAGCATTGATACGGTGACTAGGGCATCGTTTAATGGTGGTATTGTGTTTTCCCATATTTAGGGCATCGGCCTTTTGAAGCATTGCCTTCATCTTTCTTAAGTCTGAGTTTTAAGTTTGTTTATCTCTCTCGGTGCTGTTGAAAATACAAATGACAACGTTCTTGTTTGTTTTGCCCTTATATCCCGATGTGATTTCGCGGAGGGTTACGGCGTTGTTGAAAACACAAATCCCTTGTGTAATTGCCACTTGAAGGAGGACAGTCACTGTAAAGACAACATGATAATGTACACTTACAGCCCGTGTACATTATCATGTTGTCTTTAGAGTGACTATCCTCATTTGTTGAAGAAGAAAAGCATTAATGTGGCTGAATAGCAATACATTCAAGTGGCAATCACACAAGGGATAGTCACTGTGAGATGTCCTCATTTGTGACTATCCTTACAGTGAGTGTACATTATCATGTTGTCTTTAGAGTGACTATCCTCATTTGTTGAAGAAGAAAAGCATTAATGTGGTTCAATAGCAATACATTCAAGTGGCAATTACACAAGGGACAATCGATCACTGTGAGATGTCCTCATGTGTGACTATCCTTGTCACAAATGAGGACATCTCACAATGACTGTCCCTTGTGTAATTCAAGTGGCAATTACACAAGGGACAGTCACTGTGAGATGTCCTCATTTGTGACTATCCTTACAATGAGTGTACATTATCATGTTGTCTTTAGAGTGACTGTCCTCATTTGTTGAAGAAGAAAAGCATTAATGTGGTTCAATAGCAATACATTCAAGTGGCAATTACACAAGGGACAATCGATCACTGTGAGATGTCCTCATGTGTGACTATCCTTGTCACAAATGAGGACATCTCACAATGACTGTCCCTTCTGTAATTTCCACTTGAATGAGGATAGTCACTATAAAGACAACATGATAATGTACACATACAATGAGTGTACATTATCATGTTGTCTTTACAGTGGCTGCCCTCATGTTGTATATTCTTCTCTGTAGATGCTACTATGTGCTAGGGAACTTCTTAGAACTGTTGGTATATTCTTACAACTTGTTACACCTGGGATATTCTTCTCTGTAGATGCTATTGTGTGCCGTGGTCCAAACAGGCCCATAAATGTGGTTGAATAGCAATACATTCAAGTGGAAATTACACAAGGGACAGTCACTGTGAGATGTCCTCATGTGTGACTGTCCTTGTCACAAATGAGGACATCTCACAGTGACTGTCCCTTGTGTAATTGCCACTTGAAGGAAAAAATCATTAATGTGGTTCAATAGAAATGTATTCAAGTGGAAATTACACAAGGGATAATCACTCTGAGATTTCCTCATTTGTGACTATCCTTATAGTGAGTGTACATTATCATGTTGTCTTTACAGTGACTGTCCTCATTTGTTGAAGGAAAAAAGCATTAATGTGGTTCAATAGTGATGCAGAGTAGTCAGGGCTTTTAGAATATACAAATATACATCCTTAACTCTCATTCCACCAAGGAAGAAGGAATTCCAATGGTTGAAACATGAGTTAAGGTCTTTACATCAGTCAAACCCTGAAAATGAGGGTTTGTAAACAATGCACAGAAAATTTGAAATAACTTAGATATAAAAAAAAGAGAATCAATCAAACCAACTTCCAAAGCATCAGATGTCACTATTACAACTTCCAAGCAAATTTTATCATCCAACCACCATCCGTACAGCCGTACAGAGTTCATTTTTCACCAGAAATGCACTAAAATAGGGTTATTTTTATTTTTTATGAAAGCAAAATGATTACAATACTGGTTCTCTGTCTGTCTTCAACCATTTGAAGCCTAAAATAGGCTCTCCAAACATTGGTTCAACCATCTAGGTGGTTAGAACAGTTTATCCAACAAATGTCAACTTTGCTAAGAAACTTTTAAAGTTGCATTACAACTTTGCAAACAACTTTGCCGAGAAGGTTAAAAATGTGTTGTGAAACTTTACGAACCTTATTAAAGTTATTTTGGACCTTCAAACTTCTTAACAACATCTAAAAGACACCTAATAAACACTTACTATGCTCATTTCATCCAAGGACTCAAAAGATGCCCAAGGTTTATAAGTCACCAAGGGGTCTTGTGTCCAACAAGTGGATGTTTATAAGGAGATAAAATCAATCCTTAATATTTATTACAAACCAAGAAAACATCTAAAACTCCTATTCTAATTTATTGTCATTCAAAAAGACTCTGATTTGTCATTCAAAAAGACTCTGATTTGTCAATCAAAAGGACCTTTCACCAGTCAATCCTTCAAAGCTCCAAGGTGAAAATCTTATGTTCCAATTGATAGGATTTGACTCCTTGGCTTCATGGCAACTTCCTTCAATCATGGTGTCTTTGGCTTGCATTAGGGATGCCCCTGCATCAAATAGAAATGCATTCAAGTGGTAAATACACAAGGGACAATACATGCCCATTAAAGTTGGTGTTTTGTTATCCAGCATGACAATGGAGACAACATACTCTGTGTCAATTTTACTGATCAAATTTCCCTCCGCCAAGCAAAGCAACAATCTGGGTATGATAAGGTGAAATTTTGTAGTCCTTTTGGGTATGATAACAGTTCCAGTTTCCAATAAGATGGTTCATTTTTATAATCTAGCTTCAATTTCTCTTGTGAAAATCTTTTTTTCATTTTATGGGTGGTAAAATATAATTATTATGCTAGAGGTGTGTACTTATGGATGATAATGAAACAAAATGATAAGATTTAAGACTCTTGTTTTTTTTTTAAATAGCAATTTAAGTTTCCTTCTATTATAAATTACTGTTTTTCTATTTTTTAATGTATCTTTCCAAATCTTTTATATCAATTTTATTTATGAAATATAAATATATTAATAATGTTTTAGTGTTTTTAGGATTAGTTTATATCAATTCTATGTATCATCATTTGTCATTCAATTGTCAGTATTATTAATTTAGACTGTGCAATTGTAGAACTACTCAAATATGGGTTGGATGGATACTCAAGCAGGGGAACCCTCCTCAAATATCTCAAGCAGTGAACTTGGAAAAATGTGTCCTGAAGGAACCCTTTCCATCAGAGAGATAAAAGTACAAACAAGTAAAAGAAGCAAGCTCTGCAAATATGTTTTTGAGAAGAAAAATGATAGATTATTCGAGTATGGTTCATGAGGTATATCTAAAAAGACATTTTTTTTCTTATTATAATAAAAGAGGAAGTTGTGAATGTCAAAGTTGAGTGAAACAAAAATTATTTTCATCAAATTTTGTTAGGCTTGCTTTTGGGAATAGTTTCTTACAATATTGCTATTAAGATTTTTATTGTGTAGTTTTTAGATTAGGTTTATAAAATTATATTTCATGAGTAGTGATTCATATTAATCAATTAACGATACTTTTGGAAGGTATTTTCAATGTGTCAAATTTTGATATTTTTACAAGAATTAGATTGTGTAATTTTTTTAATTAAAGTCATTGACTCATATTTCATAAATAATAGTTCTCATGAATCCATCTCTTATAAGATTGAATAGTCTATTTAGGAAGTATTTCTGATAGTATGTCAAATTATGATATTACTATTACCATTAGATTGCATGGCTTTGAAGTCAACCTCATTGACCCATATTCTTCTCTGTAGATGCTACTATGTGCTAGGGAACTTCTTAGAACTGTTGGTATATTCTTACAACTTGTTACACCTGGGATATTCTTCTCTGTAGATGCTACTATGTGCCGCAGTCCAAACGGGCCCATAAATGTGGTTGAATAGCAATAAATTCAATTGGCAATTACACAAGGGACAGTCACTGTGAGATGTCCTCATGTGTGACTGTCCTTGTCACAAATGAGGACATCTCACAGTGACTGTCCCTTGTGTAATTTCCACTTGAATGAGGACAGTCACTGTAAAGACAACATGATAATGTACACATACAATGAGTGTACATTATCATGTTGTCTTTATAGTGGCTGCCCTCATGTTGTATATTCTTCTCTGGAGATGCTACTATGTGCTAGGGAACTTCTTAGAACTGTTGGTATATTCTTACAACTTGTTACACCTGGGATATTCTTCTTTGTAGATGCTACTGTGTGCTGTGGTCCAAACGAGCCCATAAATGTGGTTGAATAGCAATACATTCAAGTGGCAATTACACAAGGGATAGTCACTGTGAGATGTCCTCATGTGTGACTGTCCTTGTCACAAATGAGGACATCTCACAGTGACTGTCCCTTGTGTAATTGCCACTTGAATGAGGACAGTCACTGTAAAGACAACATGATAATGTACACAAGTACCGTGAAGGTAGTTGCAAGTTATGGTTGTTTCATTGCATACCTGAAACAATGAAGATGTTACGGTCCACAAAATGTTTGTGCTTGAAAGATGAACAAATAAAATTAAACTTCTAAATAACCAAAGCCGCTAACAATAAATTCAACACAGATATGTCCTCATTTCTGGGTATTTTAGCTCTGTAATAGCGGAATACCAGATTAAATAATAATGACAAAATAAAAATAAACCCAACGTACTCAGAAATTGTAGCTATGATTTCGCGGAGGGAATCTCTCTCGGCACTGTTGAAAATACAAATGACAACGTTTCTCTACATTATCATGTTGCCTTTACAGTGACTGTCCCTTGTGTAATTGCCACTTGAAGGAGGACAGTCACTGTAAAGACAACATGATAATGTACACTTACAGCCCGTGTACATTATCATGTTGTCTTTAGAGTGACTATCCTCATTTGTTGAAGAAGAAAAGCATTAATGTGGCTGAATAGCAATACATTCAAGTGGCAATCACACAAGGGACAGTCACTGTGAGATGTCCTCATTTGTGACTGTCCTTACAGTGAGTGTACATTATCATGTTGTCTTTAGAGTGACTGTCCTCATTTGTTGAAGAAGAAAAGCATTAATGTGGTTCAATAGCAATACATTCAAGTGGCAATTACACAAGGGACAATCGATCACTGTGAGATGTCCTCATGTGTGACTATCCTTGTCACAAATGAGGACATCTCACAATGACTGTCCCTTGTGTAATTCAAGTGGCAATTACACAAGGGACAGTCACTGTGAGATGTCCTCATTTGTGATTGTCCTTACAATGAGTGTACATTATCATGTTGTCTTTAGAGTGACTGTCCTCATTTGTTGAAGAAGAAAAGCATTAATGTGGTTCAATAGCAATACATTCAAGTGGCAATTACACAAGGGACAATCGATCACTGTGAGATGTCCTCATGTGTGACTATCCTTGTCACAAATGAAGACA
The DNA here is from genome assembly GCA_027943335.1 of Chamaecyparis obtusa. NCBI lineage: Eukaryota > Viridiplantae > Streptophyta > Pinopsida > Cupressales > Cupressaceae > Chamaecyparis > Chamaecyparis obtusa. The sequence goes on along the minus strand of BSBK01003243.1, from coordinate 3,470,834 downwards.
TCTCACAATGACTGTCCCTTCTGTAATTGCCACTTGAATGAGGACAGTCACTGTAAAGACAACATGATAATGTACACATACAATGAGTATACATTATCATGTTGTCTTTACAGTGGCTGCCCTCATGTTATAATCTTCTCTATAGATGCTACTATGTGCTAGGGAACTTCTTAGAACTGTTGGTATATTCTTACAACTTGTTACACCTGGGATATTCTTCTCTATAGATGCTACTGTGTGCTGTGGTCCAAACGGGCCCATAAATGTGGTTGAATAGCAATACATTCAAGTGGAAATTACACAAGGGATAGTCACTGTGAGATGTCCTCATGTGTGACTGTCCTTGTCACAAATGAGGACATCTCACAGTGATTGTCCCTTGTGTAATTGCCACTTGAATGAGGATAGTCACTGTAAAGACAACATGATAATGTACACAAGTACCGTGAATGTAGTTGCAAGTTACAGCTATTTCATTGCATACCCGAAACAATGAAGATGTTACGGTCCACAAAATGTTTGTGCTTGAAAGATGAAAAAATAAAATTAAACTTCTAAATAACCAAAGCCGCTAACAATAAATTCAACATAGATATGTCCTCATTTCTGGGTATTTTAGCTCTGTAACAGCTGAATACCAAATTACATAATAATGACAAAAGAAAAATAAACCCAACGTACTCAGAAATTGTAGCTGTGATTTCACAGAGGGAATCTCTCTCGGCACTGTTGAAAATACAAATGACAACGTTTCTCTACATTATCATGTTGCCTTTACAGTGACTATCCCTTGTGTAATTGCCACTTGAAGGAGGACAGTCACTGTAAAGACAACATGATAATGTACACTTACAGCCTGTGTACATTATCATGTTGTCTTTAGAGTGACTATCCTCATTTGTTGAAGAAGAAAAGCATTAATGTGGCTGAATAGCAATACATTCAAGTGGCAATCACACAAGGGACAGTCACTGTGAGATGTCCTCATTTGTGACTATCCTTACAGTGAGTGTACATTATCATGTTGTCTTTAGAGTGACTGTCCTCATTTGTTGAAGAAGAAAAGCATTAATGTGGTTCAATAGCAATACATTCAAGTGGCAATTACACAAGGGACAATCGATCACTGTGAGATGTCCTCATGTGTGACTATCCTTGTCACAAATGAGGACATCTCACAATGACTGTCCCTTGTGTAATTCAAGTGGCAATTACACAAGGGACAGTCACTGTGAGATGTCCTCATTTGTGACTGTCCTTACAATGAGTGTACATTATCATGTTGTCTTTAGAGTGACTGTCCTCATTTGTTGAAGAAGAAAAGTATTAATGTGGTTCAATAGCAATACATTCAAGTGGCAATTACACAAGGGACAATCGATCACTGTGAGATGTCCTCATGTGTGACTATCCTTGTCATAAATGAGGACATCTCACAATGACTGTCCCTTCTGTAATTGCCTCTTGAATGAGGACAGTCACTGTAAAGACAACATGATAATGTACACATACAATGAGTGTACATTATCATGTTGTCTTTACAGTGGCTGCCCTCATGTTGTATATTCTTCTCTGTAGATGCTACTATGTGCTAGGGAACTTCTTAGAACTGTTGGTATATTCTTTCAACTTGTTACACCTGGGATATTCTTCTCTGTAGATGCTACTGTGTGCTGTGGTCCAAACGGGCCCATAAATGTGGTTGAATAGCAATACATTCAAGTGGCAATTACACAAGGGAAAGTCACTGTGAGATGTCCTCATGTGTGACTGTCCTTGTCACAAATGAGGACATCTCACAGTGACTATCCCTTGTGTAATTGCCACTTGAATGAGGACAGTCACTGTAAAGACAACATGATAATGTACACAAGTACCGTGAAGGTAGTTGCAAGTTACGGCTGTTTCATTGCATACCCGAAACAATGAAGATGTTACGGTCCACAAAACGTTTGTGCTTGAAAGATGAACAAATAAAATTAAACTTCTAAATAACCAAAGCCGCTAACAATAAATTCAACACAGATATGTCCTCATTTCTGGGTATTTTAGCTCTGTAACAGCTGAATACTAGATTACATAATAATGACAAAAGAAAAATAAACCCAACGTACTTAGAAATTGTAGCTGTGATTTCACGGAGGGAATCTCTCTCGGCACTGTTGAAAATACAAATGACAACATTTCTCTACATTATCATGTTGCCTTTACAGTGACTGTCCCTTGTGTAATTGCCACTTGAAGGAGGATAGTCACTGTAAAGACAACATGATAATGTACACTTACAGCCCATGTACATTATCATGTTGTCTTTAGAGTGACTATCCTCATTTGTTGAAGAAGAAAAGCATTAATGTGGCTGAATAGCAATACATTCAAGTGGCAATTACACAAGGGACAGTCACTGTGAGATGTCCTCATTTGTGACTATCCTTACAGTGAGTGTACATTATCATGTTGTCTTTAAAGTGACTGTCCTCATTTGTTGAAGGAAAAAAGCATTAATGTGGTTCATTAGCAATGTATTCCCAGCATCTGTACCTGCATCTCTCTTATATACTACAAGTTACTTGCCATCAGAAATTGCAGTTCCCTCACGTGACATTGATGGTGAAGTGTTCTTTTCAAAACCATCATCTGTGGTTACCAATGCTCCTATTTTAGGCAATAAGTTTGTTGCATTCCATGAGCCATTGGTCAAGTTTCTTCTACGAGCTTCTGATGCCTCAAAATCTAAGCAGCACCTACGCATGCCTCATTGTGGTTGATTATCATTCTGTACATGAATTATAATGAGTAATCAGTTTTGGGCCTTGGAATCTTGTATGTAACATGCACAGGCATTTCATGGCTAAATGAATCTATTTTAAAAGCATCAACTTTTCTTACATGATGCTGGATACATAAGTAGAACAAGCGTATATCAAATTGGAAGCAATCAAAACTCCACAATGACATATTATTTAGAGTACTCTTCAGTTTAAGTAATAATGCATATATTGACACTGTAAAGACAACATGATAATGTACACTCACTGTAAAGAAAACATGATAATGTACACTCACTGTAAGGACAGTCACAAATGAGGACATCTCATAGTGACTGTCCCTAGTGTAATTGCCACTTGAATGTATTGCTATTCAGCCACATTAATGCTTTTCTTCTTCAACAAATGAGGATAGTCACTGTAAAGACAACATGATAATGTACACTCACTGTGAGTGTACATTATCATGTTTTCTTTAGAGTGACTATCCTCATTTGTTGAAGAATAAAAGCATTAATGTGGCTGAATAGCAATACATTCAAGTGGCAATTACACTAGGGACAGTCACTGTGAGATTTTCTCATTTGTGACTGTCCTTACAGTGAGTGTACATTATCATGTTGTCTTTACAGTGGCTGTCCTCATTTGTTGAAAGAAAAAAGCATTAATGTGGTTCATTAGCAATGTATTAAATAATTTATTTTTTTTAATCCACCCACTGGCGTCGCAATTGTGACGGCAACCCGTCGTAATGCGATGTAGGCGCCCGTCGCAATTTCTTGGGAGGTCCGTCATGATTGCGACGGCCCTCCGAAGCCATGCGACGGGGGGGCGACGCCCATGCCGCTAACAAATCTTAGTCACATTGCGACGGGATATGTGTCGCAATTGCGACGGCTACCCATAGACGTCGTAATTTGTGACTAAAAAATAGCGACGTCTATGGGTGTTGCTATTGCGACACATAGCTGTCGCAATTGCGACACATAGCCATCGCAAAATGCCCCCAAATGTATTAGTGTAAATATCCATGGTATGTCTAATGATAATACATCTCATGATGTATGTCATATGGATACTGAGTTTATGTAGAGACATGTCACTATGTGATATGTTTCATAGGGTCCAATCAATATGTAATACTAAGTTCAGAAGGATCGTAATATGATTCATATGGATACTAAGAAATCATATATTACATAATTCATGATATGAAGTATCACCAAACATGTGATACCAAGCCTAACATGTGATATCAAGTTTTACATATCATCTAACACGTGATGTGAGGAATCACCTAACATGTGATACCAAGTTTTTAATATCACCTAACATGTGATATGAGGAATCACCTATCATGTGACACCTAGTTTTCAATATCACCTAACATGTGATATGAGGAATCACCTAACATGTGATACCTAGTTTTCAATATCACCTAACATGTGATACCCAATTTTACATATCACCTAACATGTGATATGAGGAATCACCTTAGATCGTGATACCTAATTTTCATACCACCTTGATATGAGGAATCACCTTAGATCATGATACCTAATTTTTATACCACCTTGATACGAGGAACCACCTTAGATCATGATACCTAAATTTCATATCACCTTGATATGAGGAATCACCTTAGATCATGATACCTAATTTTCATATCACCTTGATATGAGGAATCACCTTAGATCATGATACCTAATTTTCATATCACCTTGATATAAGGAATCACCTTAGATCATGATACCTAATTTTCATATCACCTCAGATCATGATACAAGGATATAGTAAATAAGAACATTACATTCCATTTACATATAACCCTATTATGGTATGTTCATAGACATATAACTGTCTACCATAAAGAATCTCCATTACAAGATCATCACCTTGTAACATCAAATACAAGTGTTCATTGTTGAAAAGTCGTCACCTTTCTCCAATGTTCACAAGAGGGCCCATAAGTCCTGGAGTCACACACATGAAATCCACCTTGACTCATGTCAGAGAGTGGATCCATCATGGCTCAGCCCAAAGGGTGGAAAACAAGGGCTTTTAGCTTAGACTTATCTCTCAAGGAGAAGAATGTAATAACATACAAGATGATAGATGAAAAATCCTTTTCATCTAAGGCTTCATTCTCCAACATGCCAAGTTTATCTTGAAGGTACACAACCTTACCTCTAGAAATAAACTTGGTGACAATATCAACCATATGTTTTGTAGGGATAATGTACCTTGAATAGCATACTTATGTACTATATCTCTTATATAGTTTACATCACTCTAGGTGAACCCCAAGTTATGTAGGAGATAGCATAAAATAATTTTAGCTAGTACACATGAGACTCAATCTCATGATCATAGTCTTCTGGATGCTTCCTTAAAGGTATTGTAACAACCTCCTCACCTCCTCATCCAAGGTTGTTTTAGATGAACTATTATACTCCCTATGAGTCTAATATCAACCTTCTACAAGGAAGTCATGTCTTTGTCCTTTAGTCTGCATTATGCTCTTATCTTGAATTCCCAACCATCTATCTAGGAATATCATGACCTAGATATCTACATAAAAGCCTTCTAGTTAACATGCATGGAATTTCATCATTTGAATCACAATTCTTTTTCCTTTTATAGTTTCTTGGTCACTAGGGAAACCATCTTGATATGGTTTATTCCCTCTATATCAATATGACCAAGATCCTTGGAAATCAAATAAGTCATATCCTCTAGATGTTGTGCTGACTCCCTCTGAATCTTGAAGTACTAACATCAACATTTAACCTTCTCATCCAAGGTTCCCTCTAATGGTTCATCAGACTTCTTATGAATGTGATATCAACCTTCTGACCTTCTCATTCAAGGTTGCTTCTAATATTTGTTAGACTCCCTTTGAATTTGATAGAAATCCTCATTTTCCTATAAGAGAATCCTCGGAAGAGATCAAGGCAAATAGCTCTCATAGTACGTATTGAAATAAGGGAATAAGAGAGAGACTGACATAATATTCAAGGATAATTCTACATAAAGATATAAGATCATTCCAATGTAATATAGATA